>PVIW01001717.1:0-271132 GCA_004026585.1 Noctilio leporinus
TATCAGCAAAATTCAAAGGGAACCAACTGTATGGGAAAACATAATTGCCAATGATACCTCAGACAAGGGTCTGATCTCCAAAATATACAAAGAACTAATGCGACTCAACACCAGGGAGACAGACAGCCCAATTAAAAAATGGACAAAGGACCTGAACAGACAACTCACTGAGGAAGATATACAAAGGGCCCAGAGGCATATGAAAGAATGCTCAACATTGCTAGTCATCAGAGAGATGCAAATTAAAACTGCATTAAGATACCACCTCACACCTGTCAGAATGGCAATCATCAGCAAACCAACTACTTCTTATTACCAAGCATTGCCTTAATTTTTACTCAAGAACCCCAGAGAAGCTATGAATTCTTTACACACAGTACAGCTTAGCTATTATAATATAGTGAGTTTTAGGGATTTTGGTTCTGATTTGATAAAAATGGCAATGAGGTGGCAGTACCACACAGTGGGCTTGATCCGGCAACTCTGACAGATTTTGCATGTGCGAGGAGCCCTCTTAGCAGATCATTCAGCGGTTATGCCTCAGGACCCTCTCTCACAAGGGGAGGGGGGGAAGGAAACTACCAGGGAAGTGGGAGGAGATGGGAGATGCTTGCTCCTGTAATGCCACTGACCAGTCTATCTTGGGTTGGGGAGGTGGGGGGGTGGGGGAGGCGAGGCCAGAGAGGTTTGAAGGGCAGCAGCAACTTGCCAGCTTATTGCAAGGATGCATTTTATCTATGGTTAGTAAATGTTGGGTATGGTCTCTTGTGGTATGGAAAGCAGGCATACTCTTAATAACTAAAAAGATGCTTGTTTTGGCCATGGTTTAAACAATTGGATGCATAACACTTTGAGATAGGCATGCTTTTGACCTAACAGTACTCAATCCGCTGTAAACAAGTACACAATGTAAGGCCAATATACCAAGGTCATTTTTGGTTCATTTATATAACACCAGGATACCTGAAGATTTATGGGGGTTTTTGTTTGTTTGTTTAAAGTAATTCAACTCTGATGATACAAAAGATAAGATATCATCTTAAAGCAGTCACAAAAATTCTTTGGTGCCCTGGTTACATTTTGAAACTATCAAATCTCTACACAGTACAGTTAGATTTAGCTGTTCCACTCACACAGCCCTTTTATGTTTGAACCAGCACTATTGTACTATTCAAAGAGTCACTATATCTGAATAGCTTTGTCTTCAATAGGGCTTCATTCTAGGAACAACATAAATGATCATTTAAATAACTATTTTACCACTGGTTGTCACAGGAACACATCCTATCTTCTTTCTTTTTAACAAATGTATTCTATTTATTTATTTATTTTTAATTTATTTATTGTTGTCCCATTTTTCCCTTATTGCTCTCCTCTGTCCCACACCCCCATCCCCTCATCCCACAGTTCAGTCAGGGAACTTGTATAAATGACCCACGGACATAGACAACAAGGTAGAGATTGACATCCGATCTTCTAACGATAACTGGACCCTTATTACATAGCTAAGAGATTTGTATTTCTTTGTTGATTGCCTGCCAACACTTCATGAAGCAATTATTGTACCAGTCAAATTTTACCTGCAGATAGATAATAGAATTCAGTCTAGTTAGTTCAAGCAGTAGGGATCTAGTGGAGGGCATTAGATGAATACAAAATTATACAGGAGCAGAATTCTGACTAAGTTCTAAGGAACACTCACTCTCTAGAATCCTCTATGACATGTTAGAGACTGAATGCTGTTGCTATTTCTGAGCATAAAGCCACATTACCTCTTTCACAAGCCAGGTCAGAGAAAAGAGGATATTTCACCTCCTCCCCCTCTTAACAGCACATAATTCCTAATTAAAGATTTTGGAGACTGCATCTCCCTTGATTCAGTCATACATTTATTTATCATTCATTTATTCCTTAAATATCCACATACTTAGTCACTGTTCAAGGTGCTGGGAATACAGCAGTGAATAATACAAGCAAATCCCTTCCTTATAGAAGTAGGATGTAAACAGAAATTTCTTTATATACTTAGTCATATGATAATAAATAATTTTTAGAAAATTAAAATAAAATAAAAAAGAAAGGCTGTATTCAAAAAGAGATGGATTACCTTTTAATGTGCGTTGACCAGGGGAAGCTTCAACAATGTATGGTAATTATGATAATATTTGAACAGAGACTTGAAATAGGTGAGGGGAAAAAAGTTTATGAAAATATCCTTGAGAAGAGGATTCTAGGAAAAGAGAAGAATGAGACAGAAGCCTGTCCCATTGAGGAGGACTGGGCTGAGGAAAAAAGTGAGTGGAAGAGAATGAGGTTACAGTAATGAGTGGTCTGGATTAGGCAGTGAATGTTAAACCATTCTAAGAACTTCAAATGTTCTCCGCATGAAATAGGAAGACATTGATCTTAAGCATAAGATCTGGGTTCCAGGAATTTAGGTCTAATTTTAGCAAGCCCCCAACAAATCTACTGCCCCCACAGTAACTGCCTAATTCCCAATAAATTTGTTGCCCCCACAGTAACTGCTGGCACCAGTGATTAACTATGTCCTTTGAAGATATTTTTGTTTGCTGGCAAGAATTTAGTAACTTCTCTATTCTCAGAATCAACTCCCCCATCAGACCATTTGCAGAAAGTCCTATCGACTCTTCTTTGTAGAGAGTCCTGCCAGCCAATTATCTCTCCCCTTAAAAACTCCTGCCTTGCTGCTGCTTGAGGCTGATACCACTTTGGTCTCAGCCTGCCTATTTATAGCTGGCCAAATAACTCTTTTAACTTCTTGCCTTTCTCCTGTTGTTTCTCCTCTCATTCTGCTGAACCTAACAAGGGGGGTCCTTAAGTAAAGAAGTGACATAATGTGACAGAATTTTGTATTATTTTAATTTGGCTACCCTGTGAAGAATAGCGTGGTCAGCAGAAAATACAGGAATAAGCAAAGAGTCTAGAATAATCTTGTCAAGAAGTTGCAATGCATTGGATGAGGATAATCATGATCAAAATAGTAAGGTGGATATATTTTGAAAGTAGAGACTGCTGGATGATTTGCTGTCAACTATAAAATAATAAATCAAGGATGACACCAACATTTTCAACCTGATAAACTAAAAGAATAAAATTGCCATCAATTACAATAATGAAGTCAGAAGGTAGAACAGGTTTAGAGTAAAGGAAATATTAAGAATTCCATTTTGAGATGTTACATTTGAGAAGCCTAAGATGTTGAGTTAGTAGTTGGATGTACATTTGGAGTTCAAGGAAGGTAACTAGAGATATAAATTTGGTACTCATCAACATATAGAAAGTATTTTAAACTGTGGCGCTAAATAATATTATCTAAAATATACCTAAGTTAGAGAAGAGATCCAGGGATTGAACTCCAAGATACTGTAAGGTTTAGTACTGTGTCGATAGAAGGTAATCTAACAGCTGAGACTAAGAAGAACACCCAGAGAGAATAATTGTTTGTACACTAAATAAACAACATATTTCAAAAAGAAATAATGTGCTGTATCAATTGTTGTTGACAAGTCAAATAACACAACAACAGGGAATTGGCCATTATATGTAGCTCTGTTAAAATCATTGGTGAGCTTGAAAATTGGCAAGAATGAAAATTTGATTAGATAGGATCAAGGGAGAATGAAAAAAATAAAGTATGAAATAACAATATAGACAATCATTCAAGGAGCTGTAGCTGAAAGAGAGGTGGGTCAAATAAAATTTTCAAATAATAAATATTATAACATGTTTATATTCTGATGTAATGATACATAAACACTAAAAATTGGATGATGCCACTGACAAAGGGGAACAGAAACAAAAGGATATCATTGAGGTGTCAAAAAATCATTGAACACAAGTGAAAAACAAGTGAAATGTATTCAAACTAACAGAATTGAAAATAGGAACCTGGAGCAAGGCAAGGTAGATCATTGGAGGACAAAAGACCAAGAAACAGCAAAACCAAACATATGAGAAGATTACCTACATAGATATTAAAATCACTATGAATTATGAAATGGGTTGTGTTAGAAGGAATGATGAAAATGCCAGGAGCTTACATCTTCAAGTAATATCAACAGTGGCTCCAATGTCTGTGGCTGGGTATAACAAGGCAGGGGAGTGTAGTATATGTTGAAAAATTGAATCCTAAAACTGGAAATTAAAATTTCAAAGATGTATACAAAATAATTTTAAGCTTTTTAGACTTTGTACACTAGGATGGGTTTGGAACAAAAGTTGAGTGTGCCAGTCCAAGAGTTCACCATCAGTTTCATTGTTATATGCAAATTCTGTGTGTCTGTCTATGTGATTTGGGGCAAGTTTGGAAGGGGAATGTACCTTTACTCATATTTTCAATAGGTTCATGACACAGAAAAGTTTTACAAACACGTATAAATATTACATTTAATTAAGTGTTTATTGCCCACCTGTTTATCATGTATTATTCTTGGACCTGGGTCTCAAAGATATGTATGTAAAGTTGCTTAGACTCTGGCTCCTCATGGAGTAGGAATGAGGCGACCTATAAGGGAAAAAGTTACATTACAAGGTTAACTTGAATAAGTGCTAAGGGGAGCAGAAGGGGCACACACGTGTATAGGATTGTAAGTGAAGGAGTTACTCATTGTGATTAGATGATTTGGAGAAACCATAAGGGAAACAGTAAACTTGAATTGGATCTTAACATATATGGAGAACAGGTTATATTAATAAAGGGAAAAATAATAATACAGGTTCAAGAAATGGTGTTTTTAAAAAGTCGGAGTCTTAGCATTTCATAATCTCCTCCAGGATGACAATACATTTCATTTGACTGAATTCTCAAGTTCATGAAAGGATTCAGTAACAAGAGGAATCTCCTTCATGACTGTTTCAGAAAGAGCTTAGAATACTACATGACAGTGTACAGACTTTTGCAGAGACAGGAAACCACCAAATATCACTTGAGATATAAATGACACATGACATGGTCCAACCTGTGATTTAGTTTAAAAAACAAAACCCCAATAGCAATGCAAAGGTTGAATTAGAAAGCCAGGAAATTAGAAGCAGGGAGAGACTGGTAGATGACTAATGCAATAATCTAGATGGAATATTGTGAGGCTTAAATTAATAACAGAAGTGGGGAAGAAACAAAAGACATATTCATAAAAAAATAAAAGAGAGTTTAATCTTCAGTACTTGACTACTGGTACATTTACTCAGGTAGGAGGGGGTGCAGATGGCTAAAGAAAAGGGAAGAATGAAAAATCACTAATATTTATAGCTTTTGAGACTGGGTCCCTGGTAATGCATTACCAGAGAAGAGACTCAAGCATGGAAGAGATAGTTCATGGATGATAAAAGTTCAAATGTTCAATCTTAGTCTTTTGTCAGGCTTGGAATTCAGAAGTCAGGGATGAAAGTAGATTTTAAAGTCCTTAGCTTCAAAATGATGTCAAAGTCATTTATTTCATTGAATAATTTAGTTGAAGAAAATGTAATTCACAGAAGACTAATAGAGTACCTGGGAGATGAATACTGCAGGTACCTCTCATCCCGGCTGATATCCAGCCAGAGCCAGGGAGGCCATTCCCAGTCTCCAGTGCAGTGGCTGTTCTCGCAGGCTGGTGCATCTCTTCTGACTCGTATGGCCTGAGACCCACAGTTGGTTTGATATTTATCATCAGCCACCATGAGCTAAAAATTGTTTCATATAAGGAGGATCCCAAAGAAATGTATTTATTTAAAGATGAAGTCTGAGGATGAACAGTCTATAAAGTAACCGGGGGAGAACGTTTTAAGAAGGTTCAAACATATGTGTCAATTAGAGTTCTTGGTAACAATACAAGCAGTATCAGTAGGGGGGAGGGGCGTGCTGTACACCACCACAGGCGGAAGGTGTTTGCAGGAAGGCAGAGGCAGCAAACACACTGCAAACACAAATTAGATATTTCACACGTTGGTTAGGGGATGCAAAAAAAAGGTGACATGTTAGTCAAGATTGTCTTGGTTATGAGCGAAAGGAAATGAATGTGAATGATCTTAAACAGCAAGGACAACAAAACAAATTGTGGATTGGAATGAGGAGTGGTAATTAAATATACACAGCTTATGAACACACTTCAGGCAAAGCCTAGATCCAAGGTCATTGAGTGATGTGATTGAGTTCCAGTTGTTCTCTTTCCCTGTCACTCCTGGGGTTAAATTCTATCTGGATTTCAAGCAGAATAAAAGGGAGAATCTCTTTCTCACAATTTTCAGCAATTTTATTTTTAAATCATGTGCCCAGGGTTGAGTCAAATGTTCCTTTCAGTTCACGATGCATCAGCATTGGACCTTGCAAGGCAGCTTGCTTTACATACATACACATGTACGCATACACTTATAGTATATATACGTATTTTTCTGTGTATTTCTATCACTAGAATAAATGATCACTAGCTAAATGATCCCATTTAGCCTTCCCCATGAAAACCATTTTAACATGCTTAATATATACCTTTCCATTTTATTGTTTTGAAAAATGTGTACTCTTTTGTTTAACTGTGTTTTACCTAAATAGATGTTACATATCCTAGTTTTTCACTAAGCAGATATTTTAAAGTTCCAATTATATTACTACTGTATCTCTAATCCATTGGTTTGATTTGCTATATAACACTCCACAGTATGCATCTACCATGGTTTCCCTCTCTTGTTGATCGACATTTAGGCCTATCCCAAATCCTCACACTACAAACAACTTGCCTATTCACCATGTGCTAGAACCCTACAATGCACCAGGCACTGTATTAGGCACATGAGATACATCAATGAGAGATATTGCTGCAAAAAAAAAAAATTCATATACATGGCCCCTGATGTATCTGTGAGAAAATACCACCAGTATATACATTTAGGAGTATAAATCCAGCAAAATACTTTATGCATTGGATTTTATTTGTCAATATACCTCATCCATGTACCAATCACCATATTAGGGGAATACGGTGGGCTAATTAGCTTAAGCTCACCCTCAAGCCAGTGAGTAGGAGTATTATGGAATATATTTCACTCAAAACAAATTAGAACAGGGTGTCCCACAGAAGAAATGTAGATGATGAATAAGTGCAAAGCAGCAAATACAACAATGTCCTCTACACATGGAAAGGTAAATTGGTAGGGAAACTTCGACCTTTGTGCCCAAGAGATTTGAATACCTCATGATGAGGAAAAGCATTTTTAAAAGATTTTATTTATTTGTGGACAAAGGAGAAAGGAGGGACAAAGAGGGGAGAGAAACAGTAATAGGTTGCCTCT
This sequence comes from Noctilio leporinus, assembly GCA_004026585.1. Classification (NCBI taxonomy): domain Eukaryota; kingdom Metazoa; phylum Chordata; class Mammalia; order Chiroptera; family Noctilionidae; genus Noctilio; species Noctilio leporinus. Next base: position 7,285 of record PVIW01001717.1, read on the forward strand.
CAAGGACCAAACCGACAATCCAGGCATGTGCCCTGACCAGAAATCAAACCTGCAAACTTTCACTTCCCAGGATGATGACCAACCAACTTAGCTACACCAGTCAGGACAGGAAAAGCATTTTGATAGCAAAATAAATAAATAAAAATGGTGAATCTGTACATCTGAACAAACCAAAGTTTTTAACTTCTATCAACTCCCAGGCGATGCTGATACTCTGGTATAGGGACCACATTCTAAGAGCTACTACTCTGGTGTGAACATTAAAAATTACTCAATATTGCCCTGGCTGGTCTGGTTCAGTGGATTGAACACCAACCTGTGAACCCAAGGGTCACTGGTTCGATTCCCAGTCAGGGCTCATACCCTGGTTGCAAGCCAGGTCTCCAGCCAGCTTGGTAGCTGGAAGCAGGTGAACGGCAACCATACCATACATTGATGTTTTTCTCCCTTTCTGCCTCCCTTCCTTCCCCTCTCTCTAAAAATAATGAATAAAATCTTTTTTAAAAATTACTCAATATTATTGCTGATCAGTGTAATGAGGATTAAAGTAATAGTATACAATAAATTCCTTGATAATCTTAAACATGAAACTCTTAAAATGGTTATTACTATTTCATTTGTTATCTGAATCTCAAGGCAAATAATTACATTAAACTTTGAAGAGCATTCAAGAAAAATATATATAAAAGATGGAATGATAAGCCTCCTTAGTCCAAATATAAACTTCACTGATTCAACAATTTTCCAGTGATCATCTAGGTTTTTGTTAGTGACTATTATTGATTCTTCCTAGAATTTCCAGAAATGCTGTGTAATCATATATTTAAGTTATTGACAAGATCAGGTCAGAAAGCTTACTCTTTGAAATATAACCTAATAAAATCAATATAAAATGGATAGGTTTACCCATCTTTAAGATAATATCTAAGAAGGATATTTATGAGACTCAGAAAGCCATTTGCAAAACCAACAAATGAAACTTGAAGTATCTTGTTTCAAATAAAACTTGGAGTATCTTAATCTAATCAAAGTGGTCAAAATGTATTCTCATGGCTACAATTTAAACATTAGAGAAGGAAGCTATGTTGTTACCAGCTTAATATGATGTCGAGTTAAAGTAGGGAAGTGGTCCTGATGAAAAACACAAAAATAAGTAACTGAACAGTAACAGTGTATTGATGTATATATATCCTGTATTATCCAGAGAAAGGGAATGAATATAAATGGTAAGACATAAGACACTAGAAAGAAATAATTCAAAAAACAAACAAAAAAGAAAACAAAAACCCAAGTGATCAGATTTAACCTTAATTTTCAGCAAGTAACTGATAATTAATAATAAAAAATTTTAAATAGTTTTCCTGAATTAAGCTATATTCTAGTGTTTTATTTTGTTTTGTTTTTTCCTTCTTGGTGAACTGAAGGAGAAAAGGCAGTACTTTGGACCCTAGGCATTGAGGTTCTCTAAGTTTATAAAAATCTAATGACAATTCCCTCTTTTCTGCCATTTAGCTAGAAGCTAGATCTCTATTACATTGACTCAGGAGGTACATGGTAATACCTAAGCCCTTCAACAATATTTTACAAGTTGTGAAGGAATAAAGAAGAAAAACAGGTGCTTCGGAATTTAAAAAGGTGTCTTGGACAAGCAAGGTGTGAAATACAACTTAATGTGTGCCTTCATTTCTAGAAAAAATTCTCCTGAGCTACAGTCTCTGGAGCACACATCATTGTTCATATTGAAAGTCTGGTTAAAGTGAAAGTTCACTTCCAAGAGGTATTCACTTTAGGGTTAACCAAGTTTGAGTTTCCAGGACAGCAAAGTTAAGGGCCACACCCTAAGCCTTGTAACCGCTCCCTGATAACCGTACCAGGTTTATCACAACCTTAAAAGTCCCCAATTCAGCATCTCAGTTTCTCCTTTAACATCTTTTTTGTTTTTTCTTTCTTAAAAAAACAGTTTAGTGCATTTTCTCTTTTTTTAATTAAAAAATATATATCACAGTCATATCTTCTAATTTGTTGAACAAAATATGCTTGGGTTTTGAAAGACAGAAATATTACAAATATGATCATGAATCTAGCTATACATAAAGCTGTTTCATCACATGTGAACATGTTAATATTAATTTAGAACATCTTTCACAATGCATTTTTATATTTATGTAACATGCAAAAAAGAATAAAATACATCCTTCCTAAATATTAATTATGAGGCATTACTAGGCAAATCATCATCATAAATCTCTGCATTGGGGGACCATCTAGTTAAGCATCTAGTTCTTGAGAATATGTTAGTGTCAAATATGGCTCTATAATTAATTATAAAACTTCTATAGTGCTATAATGATTAGACTTATTTTTTTGTGGCCCCAGAAGACAAAGTAAGGACCAGTAAGAGGAATTATAAAATGTATAATATTTTAGGAACACATTTCTAAGAAATAAAACTATTTTATTAAATGAATGAATTTATCCTAAACTGAAAATCTTAAAGCAATGATTGCATGATCACTTATGGGTGATATTCAAGGGCATTTGGATATTACAAAAGGAGTAGAGTAAGTGACCTCTGAGATTCATTTCCATTTGGAATTTATGAGTCTATGAAAATAGGTTCCAAGGGATCTCTAGTAGTTTGAGTGAATATAGTTTTAAAATTCAAAATCTAAATGATCCTACTAAAATATGCTCTGAATATAAATTTATTCCCTGGAAATAATCCTTTTTCTTCTACATTTTCTTCCACATGATTGTGAGAATTCCTAGACATGGAAAATTACCTGAATTCATAGCACAGTGCCTGCCACATTGTCGGCAATTAATTGTTGCTGTTAAGTGGGGAATGTACAATATTTGGAGATATTAACATATATTCTTTTTCCTTAATATATTTCTCCCTTTCCCTTCCTTCCATTCAACTAGAAGGGGTCTCCATTATATTGATTCTGAGGAAGTGTGCTGCACATCTAAACCCTTAGAAAAATACATAAAAGATTATGAAGAAAATAAAGAGGAGAAGACTCCTTAGGGAAAGAAAATGTGTCTTGAAAAAGCAAGAAGTAGATAGTGGTTAACTTGTCTCATCATACATAGAAACGAATTATTTTGGGCTATGGTTCTCTGAAATTCAGGACCAAGTCCTACCTCTAGTAGTGTAGCTAGCAGGCAAAATTAGCAAAATGGGTAAGCAGAAGTCCCAGAGGCAGATCTATAAGTGATTCTTTCCCATTCCCTTTATTCTGAGTTCTCATCACCTTGTCCTTCTTTGAACTTCCTAGTAAGGCTCTAATCCTCCTGTCTCAGGAACTTTACATGGCCATTGACTTGACTGGAATCCTCACTGTCTGTCCTAGCTTCCTCTCTCCTCTGGTAAGAGGAGAGCCAAGAATCTCTTGACTAGAGAGTCAGTCAGACAGAGCAACACATGAAAATCAGAGAAAGTGACACTTTCTAACCCTCAGCGTGAATCCATAACCAAGAAACCAGGGCAAAGCTCAAAATCTGGGCTGTGACCCAACCCTATGGAAGAGAAAGAGCCCAAAGGGAATTGAGGTTAACATTTTCCAGTAGCCTGTTGAAATACAAAGTCAGGTATTTGGTGGTTATAGAAAATAAACGGATCCCTCTTTTATACCCAAGTTCCTTATTGAGATTCATGCACCAACCCCTAAGTAATGAAAAGAATCTATCACCTATTTGATCAGCAGATATTGAAAACTGTAGGGCTTATATTCATTCAATTTTAATGTTTCCATTGACTTTGCATTATTATTTTTTTTTTTTCTTACGGACCAAAACTCCATGATATCACAGTTTCTGCTTGTGAATTGTTTTAGTGACAATCTAAATCACATTGTGAGAAAGTTCATAAGAATGTGGTTTATATAGTCTGTACCCTCCTTCCCTCCACCACCCAGTGATAATAAAATATAGTCATAGGAGCATTTCTTTTTTTTTTTTTTTCAGACACTCAGAGTCACTTTAGTATGCAGAGGACCACTTAATCTCTTAAAGAAGGAATGCCAAGTTCCTGCCTTGAAAATTTAAGTGTGACAATGGCCTCTCAATCCTCCAGTAAATACTTGTTTAAATGATAGTTAACTTGGAATTTTCTCCATTTGACCTAAATATTCCCAACTTACGGCACATGACCATTATGTCCTATTCCTTTTCCCTTCTCTAGAAGTAATAACTCTCCTTGGCCTGGGCTTAATATCATTTTATGTCATTATTTAGTGTGGTTTTTATCCTTCCTCATTGTGAATAGGTCTGTGGTGCTCATGTGCCTTAACCTTGACTTCTTGTTCTCACTTTCCTACCTTTTCTTCAAGTGTCCATCTATTTCAGCAAGCTGAAGCTACTAAGATCTTACTAGAGATCAAAACTGAATGGGTGCTATTTATCCCAAGGTGGGACTTCTGCATTTTAAAAATCAGTTTGAGATGATGGGCCAAATGAAGTGCTTTATTTCCAGAGCCATTTGAATTAAAAGCATCTTGCTTCACAGCATGATAAAAAGTCACTATTGAACTTCAAGATTGCTGAGGGCTGTGGAATATTTGACTGCTTTGATCTTGTTTCTTGATCCAAAATTCTCTCCCTTACCTAAGAATTAAAGCCACAAGTCCATACCTGAAGCACTGAAGGCCTGGATTCCAACATGTGTCTTCAGTTTTGCTACATTCTAGTTCTTGTGCAGAAGCCCTCACCTCGGTCTTGCCAGGCTAATCAGTACTTACTCACTCTAACCTTATCCATACACTCATATTTAGTGCATAACCTACTCAATAAGTTAATCTTATTTAGTGTCATATAATCCCATGTACTAAATTGGTATATTCATTATTTTCCTATAGTAAAACCTCACTGCTTAAGTAAAAGAGGGTACCTTCCTGTTAAACTCTTTTAAGGTGGTCATTCTGAAATGACTTTGGGTGATTTCAAAATTGGTACCAAAAAAACAAAAAAACAAAAAACCATTGAAAGCCTGCATGCCTCTCTTCAGCCCAAATGAATAGCTCTATTCCACAAAAGTATTTCTAACTCTCCCAATCGAAGCCATTATGGTTAGTATATTACAGATGGATTTCCATAGGGTACTCCATCTCTGGCACTACTAGGTACCTCTAGACAGGGAAAATGAAAGATGAAAGTGAGGGCCACTAATAAGAGAGAAAAAAGGAGCATGCTTTTCTCAGCCTCTCAATCATTTCTAGTTTTGTGAGGGTTTTTCTTCAGGGTCACCCAAGACCTACATGTGAGGTTGGCTTTACATTAAAATGTCATTACTAATATCAGATAGCTGGGTCCACTTAATATCAGCTCCCCTAGCAATGCCTCAAAGGGAATATAGTTCAATGAACCAATGTATTTCACATTAGTTTGGGCAAATTGTACACATTTAGGAGTTATTCCAAATGTACAGGGTGAAAATACAGCTATATATGAAATAACAGCATGGACCATCTGGGACAAGCATTCAATTTGGATTTTTGTAGGAACTAAGAAACAAGAGATGAAAATACCTCTGACCATTGGGGATTTCATTTTTCAATTGAATAAAGGTCAGACCCCTCATTGGAAAATCCCTGTTAGGGTCTAGTAAGGTTTCAAACAATTTATATTACTACCATATGGGATCTGATTTATTTGTTAGTCACAAAGAAAACTGACAGGGTTTTTTAATGTTTAAATTATTATTTTTAAACTACATTTATATACAAGCTGTCTCAATAGATTTAGAAGTTGCTATTGTACTGAAGGAATAATACAGGTTATGTTTCACATTTCAAATGAATTGTCTTTCTTTAAAGATTATTATGATACCATGTGATTATAGCTCAATGAATAATGAACAAATTATAAAACAGCATTTTTAGATAATAATCCTATTGAAATCTAGCAATCTCAATGATTCCATAATTTTAAAAGGAATTAATTTTATGTTTTGCTATCAAAATACATCTGGCCAAACATTCAAACACTTAAAATTATATTATCAACAACTTTTGTTTTCAAACAGAAGATGCAATATCTTCTTAGCCACCATAATGGTCACAGAAGTTACACAGAGTATGAGTGGCAAGAACAGAACATAATAGTATTGTGCCATCTTTCAGAAGGTTTTTGGAAGTTTTAAAAACTATATGGAAAAAATTAAGGAAGAAATATATATCTGGGATATATTTTTAAAAACAATCTAAGCAATGTATAGTAAAATTATATCACAAGGCAAGAAATACTGGTTTACAAATATGTACTTTTTCCAAGATCTGTTTTCTACAGATTCAAATATATTAGAGATCTATAATGCATATTACCTGGAGTTTCAAGTGAGTTTTAACTCACACATAATCATTACCATAATTAAAATACTAGCAGGAGTCATAGCTAAAACCTTATAACCCACGTGGATCACTGTTTTGTTTTGTTTTTCAAATGGAAAGGGATATAAAAATGGAGACTAATATAGGGAACTAAGATTTCCCATGAAAATATATATAGACAAGAATATAAGTAATTGGTATTTAAATTACTGACTTTTGTGAGGGGTTTATCAGATAAAAATAGTACTTTTCAAGTAGAATGCTATATATGCATGTACCTCAAATACCTAGCTAGCTTTAATTTTTCATTGAGAATATTTAAATAAAAAATTCGTTAAGGATATAAATCAGCAGATTACTAGTAATAGTTTCATTTTTTATCCTTGGCACTTCTCTTTCTGCAAATGTTTTTCTTGCCTCAAGAGTCTTATGATGTATAGGAACAATACAAAAAAGAAAGGTACGAAGGGTGAAAAATAGAATGAGAAGCTGTCACAGATATTAAATGAAATAAAGAGATAATTAGCCATTTAATAGTAATTGCACATCTCTTATTTAGAACTGCATCAAACCCAGTGGTAGATATTAAAGATGTCAAATATATTGGCTCAGCCATTAAGGAGTTGATTTTTCAAAAATTTATTGTTATTATTATTATTAATTAGTTATTATCTAAAAGTTAGGCACATTATTAGTCTCTGAAGGTGCTGGCCTAAAACATAATAGTTCATTCTCCAGAAGCTTAAAGCCCAGGAGAGAAACAGCACAGGCAACCAAACACAGAGTGAAAGTGGCCAGGACAGAGTTGTCCTTGTAATTCTCTGATGGCCAAGTCACATCAGAATGTGAGAGCTGCGGGTGAGGGGAGTGCAAGACCCAGTTGGAGGACAGTTCATAAAAGCCTTCTCATGGGTTAACAGCTGAGTTGAGTATTAAAAGATGGAATCGATCAGCCAATTAGGGTAATAGGAACATCCAGGCATGGATTATAGTTTACTAAAAGGTGCCAACGTTAGAGGAAACATGATACAGTTCATAAGGGGAAATTTTATTAGTATGGCTAAGCTTGAGAGTCATGGTAAGGATGGCAAAGGATGAGGTTCGTGCATCCATTCATGCATCCATGTATTTATTCATTCTCTCAAAAAATACATATTAAGAAGTGACTACTATAAACCAGCACCCATATTAATGCTGGGTATACAGTGGTGAACTAGAAAATACCTGACTTTATGAAATTTAAAATACATCAGGCCAAATAAAATTTAGATAATTATAGAAATCAACAATTTCTTATAACAATGACAATTTTTTTTTTTTAAGTACAAGGTATTTTAAAGGTAACTAATTGGGAAAGGTGGCTAAACCAGTCTGAAATCTCAAAGGCGATTAGAATGAGCAGGAGTTAGCTAAGAGAGAAGGAAGCAAGGAGCAAGGGGAGAAAAACTGAGCATCAAATACAACATCTTATAGGTTATCTTAAAGCATTGGCATAACTTTAAGAGCACTGTAGAAGTCACAGAATTTTAATTAAATATGTGACATAATTTAATTAACAATTCTTGAAAGATACCTTGGTCATGGTGTGGTGAATAAGGTTGTAGTTGATCAAAGGTGGACATGGGATGCTATTCAGAAGGCTATGCCAGTAATTCAGACAATATCTTTACTAAGAAGGTGGCCATAGAGTTGGAAGTAAGTGGGAAAACATGAATGCATCCATAATTCTTAGCGATTTATTAGATCTAACAAGTAAGAAAGATGGAAGGGTTTATTTTTAGGTTTGGCTTTGGTAAACAGGTTATTCATCATTTACGGAAATGAGAAACACTAGAGATGGGGAAGACTTGGAAGAAAAAGGTCTGATTTGATGTTGTAGGTATTAAGTTGAGCTGCATATGAGATATTCAAGTAGAAATGTTGAGTAGGCTTTTTGAACATGTGGATCAAGAACTCAAAGAAGATTGTATGGCAAAGAAATAAACTTGGGAGTCATGAAAGGATAAATGAGAGTAAAGTTACAAAAGAGAATGGATTATATCACTCAGGAAAAAAATCTTAGATAAAGAGAAGAGATATTCTTGAAAAGAGCCTTGAGAATCTTCAGCACTTCACACAAAATGAGTTGAAAGAAGAAATAGACAAGGAACAATTAGTGAGAAAATATGGGATACATATTATCATGGAATTCAGAGTCAGATAATGTTTCAGAAAGGGTACAGTGGTCCATTGAATCTGATGAGAAAGCAAATAAAATTTAGACCTAATAAGGTTCCACATAGTTTACTAACATGGTAAGTATGTCTTGTTAAGGACTGCTTCAATCCTTGGAAATCAATTTGGAATACAAAGTTGTGTTAGTGAGAGATGAAAAAGTGAAGATGAGGAGGAAGAAAATTATTTTGAGAAGTTAGATCCTCAAGAGTAGAACACTAGTACATCAGTAGATAGAGGAAATACATAGTCGAAATGATTTGTGGAGAGAAGCAGAGGCCAAATCACAGTTGTGCATGCCTGCTAAAAAATATCAGCTTTTCTCTTGAAATGGAGAGGTAAAATAATGAAGACATCAAGTACATTTCTGAGATTTCTTAGCTTCCAAAACTAGCTTGACATGTGTCGTGTTCACTGAGAGAGGGAATAAAAAAGAAAAATAGATTTGGAGGCTTTATGTGCTCTTATTGAGTTAAAAGTGTCTACAAGACTTCTGAGAGGAGTTGTCCAGTAGCTGATGCATTTATACACTTCTCAGGAGAATTGTCTGGGTAATCTAGTTGGGGAGAGAAAACAAGAAGTAAGTAAATACTATGTATAAAACTGAGTTGCAGGATGCTAAGGGTTTCAAAGGGAAAGCTTATCATTAACCAGAAATGTAAAAACCATCTTCACCAACAGGTATATTTCAATTTGGTAAGATAGGTTAAAACTGTAATAAGAGAAGAAAAGCAGAAAGAGTAGGAATGTTACGAAAAAGTAAGAACAGTAGGTATAAAAGCATGAAAGAAGAAATAAGCATGGTCAATAGCAAAATGTCTAGTTGAAAAATTTTTTTTCCAGAATCAACTTGAGTTAAATCCACCATCAACTGACAAAAACATACTTTGATTTATAAATACACACACACACACACACACACACACACACACTCATACACACACTAAATTATGGCTGAAGGATAGAAAATTTTAGGGGCAATGAATAGAAAAACATCAGGGGAATGAATCACATTTTAACAGTAAAAATGGTATGTAACTGAAGTGAGGAAAAGATTTCTAATAACATTCTTTTCCCTTCTATCATAATTAATAGTTTTCAAAGTGACTTTTATCTATTACTTCATTTTATTTTCTTATCAATTTTGAAGTTCAATGACATGCAGTGGTTGCCTACACTGTGGGCTAGCAGGTGACCGATAAAGATTAACTGAGTTCTTCCACCTAACATTACAAACTACTTTCATAATATTGTATTGTGGCCATGTAGGTTCTTTACATATGGTAAAAATGTAGCTTGTTCAGTGAATATGCACCCAGTTTGTTGTATTTTTGTTCTTTGTTTTTCTAAAACTAAATGTTTCAATTACTCTAATGGTCATAAAGATGCATTATTTTTCAAAGCTAAGTCCATAGCAACCTCTGCAAAGGAATCAGTGATGGTCATAATAGGCAGTTTATCTGTAGTCTTCTCATTGTTTTAAATAAGAATGATGTCCTTAGAGAGGTAATGCTATTTTTAAATACTTTCCAGCTTTATGACTATGTAAACTGCATGTGTGGCTACAGATGGTAGCATGAGCTCAGATGTACCTGTTGCTGAGGTTTCCATGGAAACAGAGAAATCAACAATAACAAAATTCTTAATGTGTGCATTTCTTCCCTTGGAAGAGGAGAAGCTGTGTTCATGCTTCAATCAATCACGACAATGATAATGACCCTTTTAAAATAAATGTTCAAGTCTGTCAGATAAGAATTATATCTAAATTTAAGAAATATTTCTAATGTTTACATAATAAATTCTACAAGAACCTAGTATAAAGGAACCGTGGACATGGACAACAGGTGGGATTGACTTTGGTGGGGAATTGGTGGGTGGGGAGGGGGACAGGGAGGAGCAAAAAGGGAATGGATGTAATACAACAACAATAAAATTAAATTTTATAAATAAATAAATAAATTTTTTTAAAATTCTGGTTTGTGATACACATTTTTGCAGCTAGGGTGTGTTTGATAAATCATAATTTTTAGTTAATTTATCACATAGTCTTTTCTTTAGGATGATTTTTATTTTTCCATTTCATCATAAATTATAAAAACCTTTCTATCATTTGTTTAATTAATTACATAAGTTCATAGCAAACATCTATTATTTATTAATCATATTCAATATTCAACCAGATCTGGCCTTTAAACAGAAAAGGTAGGAGAAAACAATACTGCATGTTGGCATATATTTATATAGAGGACAATAATAAACTCCAAGAGCTATTTTCAGGGGAATAAAAGTCATAGAAAGACAACCTGAGAGATGGTGGATTTGAACTCTAGGCTTCTTCCCTCTGATGGTGATTATTGATTTGTATTATGCAGTAGATAAGAGACTTGGCATCCTTTTATCCATATAAGGATATGCTACTTAAAGTTTACATAACATATAGACATACATTTCTAGCCAAGACAGAGTAACAAAGACTAAATTTAGTTTCTATCTGAAACATCTATTAAAAGCAGGCAAAACATATGAAATAGTGGTTTCTATGACAGTGGACATTAGACAACAAAAGATAGATGAGAAATGAAGTGAGCCCAGCTATTGCCCTGCGATAGGTAACAAGAAAACAAAGGAGATAAAATTAAGTCATAAAATATATTTAATCCATATCAATCATTACATTAAGTGTAGGTATCTAAACACTCCAATTGAACAGATCCATTAAAAGAGCAAGATCCAACTATATAATGCCTATCACATGATCCAGCCATTCCACTTTTAAGTGTTTTCCCAAGAGAAGCAAAACCATATGCCCATACAAAGACTTGTATAGAAAATATTTATATAGCTTTACTTGTAATAATCAAATAGTAAAAAAAAGTATATGTATTCTGTGATTCCATTTGAAAGTAATTCTAGGAAATGCATGCTAACATCTACTGCCAGAGCACAACTCAGTGGATTCCTGGGGTTATGGCAACATATGGCGGTTGCAGTGGAGGGAACAAAGGAAGGACTACAAGGCGCATAACAAACTGTTGGGGGTTATGGGTCGGCTCAGCACCTTGATCATGCTAGCGTTTTCACAGGTGTACACACATGCCAAAATATATTAGATTGTACACTTCAGACATGTACACTATATTGTATATTATAATTTAATAAAGCTATTTTTAAAATCTATCTCACTTTGAATGAGTTACTAACACTTGAGTTTATTGTCTGTAAACTGATGATAAAAATTGTCAACTTTAAGGCCCTGGCTAGTGCCTTAGCGGATAGGCACTGGCCTGCGAACCCAAAGGTCTCTAGTTTGATTCCTGGTCGCAGCACATAACCAGGCTGCAAGCCAGGTCTCCAGCCAGGTCCTTAGCTGGAGGCAGGTGAAAGGCAACCATACATTGATGTTTCTCTCCATCTCTGCCTCTCTCCCTTCTCCTCTCTTTAAAAATAATAAATAAAATCTTTTTTTAAAAATTGTCAACTTTATGAAGTTATTGCATGGACTAAATTGAGCACTTTTGCGTCCAAAGTTTAAGATACTGCCTAGGAGAAAGGCTCAGTGAGAATCTCCAGGCTTCTTTGCAGAGTACTATCGAGTATGAGTATACGCTCTCCTTCCTTTTACTGCCCAATTTTGTGGTTACCTATGTAGTTTTATCATGCCCCATAAGACAAGTCATCATGGCATCACCTCTGCGATTTTGTTGGCAAGAAATTAATCTATTCCCATTGTTGGGCTGTCTAATGCTTGGCTGCAGTAAATTAACTCCTGCATGCACTCCTTGCCCTGAAATCTGCCTGTGGAAGCCAAGCTGCTATTACTGGACAAAATGACAGGAGAGGGATGGAATGAGAGAAAGCTGCATCTGAAGGAATTCTGATAGGTATTTTGCTGTTCTAAAACTAAAGGGTAAGAATGTGTCAAAACCCCCAGTTTGCTGGCAATTTGTACATAACTAGAGCATCATATGTAGATGATATTAAAAGATATACCTTCATGACAGACTGTTGTAGGCTGAACCCTGTCCTGCTGCAACCCAAAATACATAAATCATATGTTAGCATCCTAATCCCAGTACCTCAGAATATATCAACGTTTTGAGATAGGGTCTTTAAGGGACTAATTACATTAAAATGAGGCCATTTGAGTGGGCCCTAACCTGATATGAAAGGCAACCATACATTGATGTTTCTCTCCCTTTCTTCCTCTCTCCCTGCCCTTTTCTCTAAAAATCAACCAAACAAATCATAATAATAATGAATTTTTTAAATTCACCAAAATAAATAAATAAATAGGAAGAGGAGATTGGGACACAGACATTCACCGAAAGAAGATGCTGTGACAATAAGAAGGTAATTGTTTGCAAACCAAAAAGGGATGTCTCAGATGAAATTGCTGACACCTTGTTTTTAGAATTCTAGCATCCAGAATAGGAAGAAACAAATACCTGTTGTTTAAGCCGCTCAGTCTGTGGTATGTTCTTACAGTGGCCCTAGTGAGCTATACATTTGTATTGTTCTTAAAAAAACATTTTGCCTCTCTTATTTATTAGTACCCACCATCTTCCCTCTAGCCCATTGAATTAATTATTTTGCTTGAGAGTACTCAGCCCATCTACATGTGTTTTTACATAGATAGGTACACAAACTGTCCTCAACATTTCTCAGTCTACTCTGAAAGTCTCTGTTTGTTATTGTTTTTCCTTCTCTAATACTATTCTGACTTTGCCTGATGCTAATTGATTTTCTTGGAAGTGTTACTCATTCTTTGGCCTTGTACCACACTCGTTTTAGGAGCACAGAGTTTTCAGGAATCCTGCTTCTTTTTTCCGACAAGTGATCATTCTTGCTTACACACTGAAATACTTTCCTCCCACTCATTAAACTTAAGAATGTTCAATTTGTGCAACAGTGATATACAAACCTTTTCTGAAAAGCATCAAGCAAGTTGAAAAATGAAATATATGACATGCAGTTTTTTTAATTGTGAATTCTACCTGTTCCTTTACCTAATAATTCAATGTTATGTTTTGGTATAAACTTTGGTTAAATATATATTGGCACCAAAACTGAATAATTGGAAATAATTTTAAGTGATGGCATCTTCTTTGACTGCTAAATTAAGGCTTCCCAAACAGCCATAACTTTGAGGAGGTTCTGAAAGAAGGACGAAAAAGAGAAGGAGATCTTTGAGAAGAAGGGAAAAAACAGAGAGAGTGAATTTTAGTGATTAAAATCAGTGTTTTTTTCTATATGGTCATTTTCTCTATATATAACATATTTATACCAAAGTCTTGATGAAAGCAGCACTTTTGTCTGCTATACTTTTGCGTACATTAGGAACTTGGACTAGTGCTTATATTAATTTTTCTCCAACCAGGATTCCCTATTTTCCTGCATTGTAATTACTTAGTTTTACTGATGAAACTACAAACCCCTGGGCCCATTCCAGGTCTGCTGAATCAGAACCTTGAAGAGGATATGACTCAGGAATTTGTATTTTTATCATTCTTCTATAGTCTTTTTTTCTTCTTCAGTGTGGAAACTACTCTCTTAGGTTCTGTTATGGCAAGAGAAAAAAATGATATGGTAGCACTTTAAAGAGAAAGATGACAAAGTAGGTAGAACCCAGGAAAGTGGCAATGAATAGAACAGATAAGTCTATTGGTTTTCTGTTGATGCTATTTTATTTTATTTTATTTTATTGTTGTTTTATTACATCCATCCCTTTTTTCCTTCCTTCTCTCCCCTTCCCCACCAACCCACTCTCCCCAACGTCAATCCCACTTGTTGTCCATGTTCATGGTTCTTCCATAATAGTTCCTTGACTAAACTGCTCCTCTTCTTTGCCTCCTCCTCTCCCCTCCCACCTCTCTCTTCCCCTCTGTTCACTGAAGATCTACTCATTGTATTCATGTATCTGGTTCTCTTTTGCTTATTTTTTTTGTTTTGTTCATTATTGTTCTGAAATGGGTGAGATCATATGGTATTTGTCTTTCACTGGCTTATTTCACTAAGCATAATACTTTCCAGTTCTATCCATGTTGTTGCAAAGGGTAGGAGTTCCTTCTTTCTTTCTGCTGTGTAGCATTCCATTGTGTAAAAGTACCAATCATCCACTGATGGCCACTGAGGCTGTTTCCAGCACTTGGCTATTGTAAATAGTGCTGCTATGAACATAGGTATACATAGATTCTTATGAATTGGTGTTTCATGATTCTTTGGGTATAGTCCTAGTAGTGGAATTGCTGGATCAAAAGGCAGTTCCATTTTTAGTTTTTTGAGGAAACTCCATACTGTTTTCCATAGTGGCTGCACCAGCCTGCATTCCCACCAAAAGGAAAAAGGATGTTCTCTTTTCCCCGCATCCTCACCAACACTTGTTGTTTGTTGGTATATTGATGGATTGCCATTCTGACAGATGTGAGGTGGTATCTCATTGTGGTTTTAATTATCATCTTTCTGATAGTTAGTGATGCTGAGCATTCTTTCATATGCCTTTGGGCCCTTTGTTTGTCCTCCTCAGTGAGTTGTCTGTTCAGGTCGTTTGCCCATATTTTAATTGGGCTGTCTGTCTCCCTGGTGTTGAGTTGCATTAGTTCTTTATATATTTTGGAGATCAAGCCCTTGTCTGAGGTATCATTGGCAATTATGTTTTCCCATACAGTTGGTTCCCTTTGAATTTTGCTGGTGTTTTCTTTAGCTGAACGGAAACTTTTCAGTTTGATATAGTCCCATTTGTTTATTTGTTCTTTTCTTTCCTTTGCTCTTGGAGAAGTATCAATAAACATATTTCTGCGTAGGATATCTAAAATTTTACTTCCTATATTTTTCTCCAGGATCTTTATGGTGGCACTGCTTATGTTGAAGTCCTTTATCCATCTTGAGTTTATTCTGGTGTATGGTGTAAGTTGGTGGTCTAGTTTTATCTTTTTGCATGTGCCTGTCCAGTCCCTCCAACACCACTTGTTGAAAAGACTGTTTTTACTCCATTTTATGTTTCTTCTCCCTTTTGTTAAATATTAATTGACCATGGAGTCCTAGGTTTACTTCTGGGCTCTCTATTCTGTTCCATTGATCTATATGTCTATTCTTATGCCAGTACCAGACTGTTTTGATGTAGTCTTATAGTATAGTTTGATGTTAGGTATTGTGATTCCTCCTGCCTTGTTCTTCTTTCTCAAGATTGCTGTGGCTATTCATGGGCGTTTTTGGCTCCATATAAAATTTTGAAGTATTTTTTCTATCTCTGAAGTATGTCATTGGTATTTTAATAGGGATTGCATGTTATTAAGATGGAACACCCTATGAGGCTGGATATATTTCTTGTTACGTGTAAAAGGAATACTTAAGAACATATTGTTAATAGTTCAAAGTTCTCAAGAGCTCAATATCTTTATGAACTGAGTTCAATATGCTTATTTATAGTTGATACTTATGATATTTAACAGTGATCTTGGAGAAAATTTAAGGCTACCATACAGAGGCCTATCTTTTAAATGAAGAATGAGAAGACATTAATTCATTGCATAATGTACTTTAAACAGATAAAAATATTTTTGGTGTTTTCCACAACAAAGAAAAGGGAGATTATCAGTGGGAATTTTAGAAATTACATATTTACAAGCATATTTTTAGTATACAATGCAAAGTTAGCAACTAATTATTATCTCTTCTGGAAAACAAGTTAGGACTACCACTGCTATATCATCCTATCTAGGTAGGCATGTGTTAATGCAGCTTCTACTCTGACTTCTGTGTCCACTCTCTTAAAGTCACTATTAGGATTAATGCTTTGCAATTTATTATTATTATTATTTTACTATGACATACTCAGTATCCTGTAATTTTAAGTTTCTTTTACTCATTACCTACCTTGTTCTTCAGGGTTCCAATCCTCAATCTATCATGTGTTTCCAGATCCAAGTTGCTCTCCTGACAAATCTTTAGGTCCATACCTCCTCTGCATAAAGTAACATCACAGATGATGGAGTTTCATACCATTTCACAATTTATAGAAGACTTTAATAGGGAAGGTCATTTTTTTAATTATTAAAATATTTTTTAAATTTTATACTAAACAAGACCATAGAATTTTTTGTTTCTGATTTAGCAAAGTAAGAGAGATCCAATTTCTCTGGGAACATAGCGAATGGAAAGATTTAGGCAGGCTTTGGGACATGAAGGCAATGATAGAATGACAGGGTAAACCACTGGTTTTCAACCACAGGAGATTTACCCCTGGTCAACATTTCACAGTACCTGGATATAGTTTTAATTGCCACAACTGGTGATACTACTAGTGGAGGCCAGGGTCCTATGAAACACTTTAGAGTACACAGGAGAGCCATGAACACAATGAATTTTCTCCAGCACCAAATGTCAACAGTGCAGAGGTTAATATATGCTAAGGGAACAATACAGTATTTATGCTGAGCCTGAAAGGACAGGTAAGGTCCTTATGGATGAAATACATAATTTTGTTCTAGTCAAACAAAATGCCCTAAACAGACAAAGGGATAACAATATATGGAGATATTGTAGAGAACCATGGATTGTCACATTTGTAAGTTCTGAGAAAATAGAATATAGTAGATTCAGAAATGCGGGTCATTAAGGATTAGAGCAGTGCTTCTAAAATGTTAGCATATGGAATCATCTGGTGACTTGTTAAAAAGGAGATCACTGGGCCCACCCCCTAGAGTTTCTGATTGTGTATGCCTGAAATGAGGCTTGAGGATTTGCATTTTTAACAAATGTCTGAGTGATGCAGATGCTACTAGTCTGTGAACTGTAATTTTAAGGACCGGTTTTTAGAGAGTCAGAGATTTCTTGGATACATGTTAGGGTTTTAATTTCTACACAAGAAGAGGGCCATTAATCAGAGCAATTCTTTAGGAAGAGTACACAAATAGCAACATATAGGGCTTATTAGATTAGGGAGGAAATCAGTAAAGAAACAAACCAATTGAAGGTTATACCAAGAGTCACTGAAGTGCTTAAATCCCCTGCATCATTGACTTGGGCATCCTGGGGGACATGGGGCAATGAGCCTCCATACATAATTTTCTCTTGACCCCAGCTGTGTAATTATGGTTTGCCTGGAGTTTAGCCTTAGCCAGTTATGCACTACCCTTGATTCTTTGCAATGAATCTCCAAGGATAAACCATTAGATGACAGTGTTCAGACAGGCTGCCCAGGCTGCATTTAATAAGCAGAATTAAGGTCATGAAAGCTAAGTGACAGGGTAATGAGAAGCTCCCTTAAAATTGTTTTCACTTCTGGGTCAAAACAAACAGCAAAAAATATATTGCTTCTGTTTCTGCTTCATCCTGCTAAGCATTTTCCAAATTATGCTTATGAGGCCTTGGTAAAAATCCATACATCAAAAAGCCTTTGTGCAATTATGCAAAATTCAAAGTGTTACAGGAGAAACTCTGATTCTTCTTGCCGATGCCGAAAGAATTACAAACCAGAGAGCCTTTTGGCATGCACACAAAGTTTATTAATGAACGGGAGAGCAAAACAAGGGTAGTCAAAGGCCGGGGTGGGATGGAGGTGAAAAAGTTACATTTTGATTGGTGGATGAAAGTGGTGCCAGCTTTTCCCAGTGGGGAGCGGGGAGAGTGACGTGACTACCTAAACTTAGGCATGTGTGGCGGCCTGTTATCTCGAATCCTTATCCTGCTCCAGACTCCATTTGTTCATTGTGCATGCAGGCACTTAATCAAAATTGTTTTTATGGGCTTTTTCTTTGGGCATTGTAGACCCTCTCCCACCTTTCTGGCCTTGGGAAGAAAGCACAGTCTCAAGGTTTTCCTTTTCCCAGCTAGTGGAAATGACATGTACAGACTTCCAAGGGCTCCCCGCATCCTGCACTATCACGGTTTGCTTGTGTTGTTCAGAATGCCTGGCAGCCTTGGTGGACCAGGCTCAGGATTACAGGGTCAGCTGGTGAGACATGTCTCCCTCTGCTTCTAGCTTCTGTATTAAGTTCTTTATTAGGTTGTAATGGTGAGGGTCCTGCCTTTGTTTCCCTTCTGGCTGCTCATTTGCCTATAACAAAAAGGGCCTGTCAAAGAGATGATCTGTGTTTGAAATCACACATGCTGCCTCGGAATTCTAGCACTCAGTGAGGCTCACTTTGCACTGATCCTGATGCTCTTCCAAACCCAATTTTTTCTTCCGGGCTGGAAAGTAGCACGTGCTTTCCCTATAACACCACCAGCTGTGGAGGAAAGAGGGGGAAAGGTTATTGTAAGCAGCGAATCTGACTTTCCTCAAGTTTAGGAGCTCTTTCTTATCAACAAACAGAAATCCTGTAGAATACCCAGCTTGAAGGCTTTTCCCTCACCTAAGGGTCCCTCCTGCCTACGAGCTTCCAAACACAAAAGGCAACTGAAAAAAAAAAAAAATCAGACAAATGGAACATACATCAAACATGTCTATTCCATCTTTTCTTTCTAAGTGTTTTGTCCTCTTTCCAATAAAAGAACTACCTGTATCTTAAGTAATGCTGAGGCCAGCATCTTCTGACCAGAAATTGGCCCCACTGTGGTTTATCTTTTTCCCCTCCAGAGATTTTATAATTTGTAACCCACCTTTTCCTTCCTTTTTCCAGGGCTTAAGCATCCCCCCACACTGCTACAGATACTCATATTCTATACTCCGGCAGTTAGTATAAATATACTAATAAACAGAATACTAACTTGTTTATCTAGTAAAATATCTATCTTATTTTGAAGCCCTGACTTGTGATTTCAAGTGAAAAAAGAGGAAAAGAAGGAAGGCAAGAGGGATGGGGGAGAAAGAGAGAGAAGGGAGGGAGGAAGGGAGCGAGAGAGGAAGGAAAGAAAGAAAGAAAGAAGGAAGGAAGAAAAAGAGGGAAGAAAAGAGAGAGGGAAGGAGAAAGAACCACAATTAAAATGGCAATATAGTAAAACAGCAATTTGTCCAAAACCATTCAGTGGTTCTTGAACTTTGGGGGGTATACATGACACCGGGGATAATTGTATTACTCGTGGTAGAGCCTTAAGCCCTGGAAATCTGATCAAGCAGCTCTGCAATAGGACCCCAGGATGTAATTTCTAACATGCTTCCCAGGCATTTTTGATGTTGGTTGCCTGAGGAAACTATACCTTGAGAAGCTTTGCAAGTTTGATTGTCCTTAAGGAACACTGTCAGGGTAAACAGCCTGAGTTTGTTGTCAAATTTGCCAGCTGACAGGAGGGAGGGGTGATAAACAGCAGCTGCTTGGGTTTGCAATGTCTGGGGAAATAAGCACAGGTGGTAGGAGATTTATCAAACTCCTCCCAGGGCTCTAAGGACCAAGGTGCCCATCTGCTGCAGGCATCCCTCCTCTGGGCAGGCCATGTCCCTTCCAGCTGAGGAACTGCTTTCCTAGACTCCTCCCCCACTTTCTAATGCAAAAGTCTTGTTAAAGACTGAATTGTGTCTTCCCCCAAATTTATATGTTAAAGCCCTAACCCTTCCAGGGTGACTGTATCTAAAGCAGGGCTTACACAAATGAAATAAAGTTTAAGTAAGTCATAAGAGTGGAGCCTCTTTCTGATAGAATTAGTGTTCCAATAAGAAACGGAAGAGACAGGAGAGATCTTTCATTTTTTCAAGAGCCCAGAGGAAAAGCCCTGGGAGGACATAGTTAAAAAGGCCGCTACCTTCAACCCAGGGAGACAGCCATCACTGGACACCAATGTTGTTGGCTCCTTGATCTTGGACTCTAAGCCTACAACTGTGAGAAAATAAATTTCTGCTGTTTAAGGCACCTAGTCTAGGGTATTCTGTGATGGCAGTCTAAGCCTGCTAACACAGCTTTCTTCAGGGCTCGTTTAGGTATGTATTCCTGTGGCAAGCTATCCTTTTTCCAGGCACTAAAACCTTAATGCAACTTCACTGCTCCAGTTTAAGGAAACACAGGTCCCAGAAAAGCTATAGGATATGATTCAAAAACCCTATAAAACTGGTATTGGGGGATAGGGAGGTGCTCAGAGCTACCATAAATGCTCTATTGGCTACATCGTGAATTATAAAGAGGAACTTTTGGTCCTGGCTTATAATCTCATTGCCTCTATTACCTTGCTTCTTAAAAAATAAAAATAAAAAAAGCATTCAATAATCCAGGTAGCTGAATTTTCACTGCCTTTTCTGAGTCTTGGATTAATTCTTTTCCTGGTGATGACACTCCCAGGAATTCTGGGATAGTTCTGATTAAAGCAATCCATTGCTTTTTCCTTGTAAAGATCTTTATTTATCAAAACCAGGACATATAGTCTTTGATAGTTCAATTTATTCAACAGGTGGCTGCTGAGTACTCATTAAGTGCCTATGTTCCACCTATAGAAAAGCAAAAGGGACTAAACCAGACTAAAAGACAAAAATAAGGAAGTATGCATCAATTAGTCTGTGATAATGCTTCAAAGAAAACAAATGACAAGGAAAAGAGGGAACAGGTTCTAATATACTATATGGGGTGATATGAGAAAGCTTCTCTAATATGGGACTTACATCAGATCCCTGGAAAAGGGTGGGGACCAGCCATGTGTGCTTCTGTGCAAAGATCACTTCTCAGAGAGGGTGCGGCCCAAGAATAGCATCTTAGGCGGCAAGATATGTGGTCCTTTTTAATAGCAAGGAAGACTGTGTAACTGTAACGGGGTAAGCAAAGAAAAGTTGGATAGATCTGAAGTCCCAAATGCCTAAGAGTTAAACCATGCAAGCACAGGCCATTGTATGTTGTCTTTATTCTATCTGAGTCAGATAAAAAGCCTTTTGAGGGAGGAAAGCAGAAGAGCCATTGATTTGATGCTTTTAATGACCAATTTGTTATGTGAAAAAATAGTCTCTAAAGGTCAAGAATGGAAGCCATAGACTAACTAGAAGACTATTGCATTATTGATCAATAACAATGATTTAGACAGAGGTGGTGGGATAGTACAGGGAATTGGTCAGATACAAGATATATTTAAAAGGTAGAAGCAACAATCTTTGCTAATGATTGGATGTATTATGTCAGAGAAAAGGGAGCAATAAATATATTGGGAATTTGGTGAACTTCATAAGCCTTTCTAGAATTAAATACTTAAATAAATAAACTCATCCACCTGTAATAGTTTATAAACCAAAACATTAACAATGGTCATCTTTAATGACATAATTGTAGAAAATATTTGTTTGCTGTACTTTGCTTATGTCTAATAAAAATATATTATCTGTATCATTTTTCAAAGTTGCAGATACAAGAAAAATATTTCCTGGTCATTTGACTCTTATGGGATCCAAGATAACATTTCTCTTGCAAAGGGACCTTTCTGATTACACTAAACAGGGAAGACTAAAATAACTGATTCTATTCCTTTATTTCTTTAATTTGGAGATACAAGGCACTAAAATAGTTCTATATGTTTAAATGTTTTATTAATATTAGTTTTCAAATGCCATAAGATGTTTTGGCTGGTGAATGAAATAACATCATGAGAAAAAAAATAGAAATATAGTATATAAATCTTCTTTTCAAAGAGGCTTCTTTTCTTTTCTTAAACAACATTGCTTCCAGCAATTCTCTGTCCTAGAGATTAAATCAAAAGCATGGCTCAGTCTCACTTTCAAAAAAGAGTTCAGCACTCTTTTTTGAAACTCTGAATCTCGTCTCTGCATTTTTATAAGAAATGTATTCACACACATCTGTAGTAGTTGTATTCATGCACACCTCATTTGTGGTTTTTATTAGCACTGATTAAGAGACTCATGAATATCACATATCAAAGATACAAAATTCTTGCTAGAGAGTGAAGAATAATAATAGATTTATCTTAAATTTATACAACAGGTTTATTTTGAATACTATGTAATAGTTGTAGATATTTTAAAAATATGTATATATTTTATAAATCAAAATACCTCTTCAGTGGCAGAGCTATTCTTGTTTTAAGAAATTCTTAGTTATTTATTAGTATTAAAAATTAATTCCAATAAAATCCAACTATAAAAATATATTCATTGAAATAGCACTAAAATAAAACAAAAAGACCATAAGATATGTAAGAGCCTAATTATGCTTTTTTGAAAAAATTAAATTATATTAAACTTGAAAGGGTTATATATCAGTGAAGTAATGGATACATGAAGAAAAAATTAAAAATAATTGAAAACTAATATCAATTAAAATTTTTCAAGTAAAATTGTTTGCAATAGGACTGAAGGAATTATTAACTGAGTCAATTCCATACCTTAATTATATTTCTCAAAAGTTCATGTAGAAGTTGGTTGGTCAAAATAAAATATACAAAAATAGTTGCTCTATGAAGCTTTAAAAAAAAAAGCCAACAGCCAAATTTCAAAGGAGTCGAGATACATTAACTCAAGAATATTAGCAGGATAGGATACTATAAAATAAATTTTTACAAAGAAAATAATAATGTCACAAAACATGATTTTGTAGTTCATAAAATAAATAAATGAAATAATAATAAGAAATCTAATGTTTTCCTCAATAATTTTTTTGTGGAAAAAGCAAAAGAAGAAATGAAGAAAAATCACTAATTGCATTAATTCACAATATTTCACTCACAGAATTGCTTATTGTGATGAACAGATGTTGAGCCATAAATTTTAAAAAGTCAACATATATGAAGCATGTTTTCTGATCACAATAGATTAAAATTAGAAATTGACAATATACAAGTATCTGCAAAAATCCCCGAATATGTGAAAATGAAGTAACACACTTATAAATAACCAATTGATTGAAGGATAAACAAAAAGGGAAATTAGAAAGTATTTTTAATGAAATAAAAATACATGTATAAAAATTTGTGAGAAGTAGTTAAAAGAATGATTAGAAATATATATGTATATATATATATATATACATATATATCACAAACTCCTCATATTAGAAAAGAGGTCACAGATCAATAGCCTTAATTTCTACTTTAATAAACTGGGGGAGGAGGGGACTAAACCCAAAGCAAGCAGAAAAATAGAAATAATAAAGATGGAAATGAAAAATCAATAAAACAGAAAAAAGAAAAAGGTAAACTCAATAAAATGTATTAATCTTTAGTCAAAATGATGACAAAAATAGGAGATGCCCTGACTGGTTGGAGTGTCATCCTATACACCGAATGTTGTGGGTTTGATTCCCAGTTAGGGCACATATTTAGGTTGCAAGTTTGATCCATGGTTGGAACATATACAGAAGGCAACTAGTTGATGTTTCTCTCTCTTTGTTTCTCTTCCTTCCTCTCTCTTTAAAATCAATAAACGTATCCTTGGATGAGGATTAAAATAAAAAAGGAAGATCAAATTATCAATATCAGGAACTAGAGAAGTAACATTACAATAGAATCTGTGGGTATTAAAAGAGAATTTAAAAATATTACAAACTACTTTAGGCAAATAAATATTAAAATTTAGATTAAGAGGCCCTGACTGGTGTGGCTCAGTGGGTTGGGCACTGCCCCCTGAACCAAGGAGTCACCTGTTTGATTCCCAGTCAGGGCGTGAGCCTGGGTTGTGGGTCAGGCCTTGACTGAGGGCATGTCTGAGGCAATGCATTGATGTTTCCCTCTCCCATCAATGTATCTCTCCCTCTCTTTCTTCCTCCCTTCCCCTATCTCACACATAAATAATTTTTTAAATTAGGTTAAGGAGACAAAGTTTTTAATTTTGGGGGGGTTCGTTATTTTAAGATTGTATTTATTATTCTTAGAGGGGAAGGGAGGGAGGAAGAGAGGGAGAGAAACATCAATATATGGTTGCCTTTTTCATGCCTCCAGCTTGGGACCTAGTTGAAGACCTGGCTAGCAACCCAGGCATGTGCCTCACCTGGGAATCAAACCAGCAACCCTTTGGTTCATAGGCCGGCACTCAATCCACTGAGCCACACCAGCCAGGGAATAAGGAGATAAAGTTTTTTGAAAGGTACAAATTACCAAAGCTCAATCAAGAAGAAAGAAATAAAAGGTGAAGAGTATTTTATGTATTAGAAAACTTTGATTCTAATTCAAAACATTCCCCACAAAGAATAATGTTGCTTCAGTGAGAAATTCTACCAAGCATTTAAGAAAGAAATAATACCAATTCCATAGGAGTATCTCCAGACACTTGAAGAGAAGGGTATTCTTACAAAATTATGAATTTACTCCAACAGCAAACCTAGACAAAGACATTAAAAGAAAGAAAACTGCAAACTAATACACCAAATGAACCTAACTACAAAAATTAACAAAATTTTAACCAAATTAAGCAATACATTAAAAAACACAAATTATGACCAAGTTTATCCCAAGCATACAAGGTTGAGTTAACACTCAAAAATTAATCAACATTGTCAAGGCATTAGTTCTTCCCACCCTGATCTGTAGATTCAATGCAATTTCAATCAAAATCCCAGGAAATTATTTTGTAAACATTAACAACTCATTCCAAAGTTTATATGGAGAGGTGAAAAACATAAAGCAGTCAACACAATACTGAAGAAGATAAGAGTTAGAGGGCTGACACTACTTCACTTCAAGACTTACTATAAAATTTCAGTAATCAAGACAGTGTGGTTGGTGAAAGAATTCACAGACAAATCAATGGACTATAGGATTATAAAGTTCCTAAACACATCCACATAAATATAATCAGCTGATATTTGACAAAGGAGCAAAGGCAATACAATGGAACAAAGATTGTCTTTTCAGCAGATGGTACTGGAACACTTGCAAAATTTTAAACTCTGGAAATAGACCTTATACCCTTTACAAAATTTGACTCAGAAGGGATCAAGGACCTAACTCTAAACTATGAAAATATAAAACTCCTAGAAGAAAACAGGAGAAAACTTAGATGACCTTAGATATGGCAATGACTTTTAGGTACAATACAGAAAGCAAGGAAATAATTAGAAGAAATAATTGCTAAATGAGATTTTATTAAAATTTATATTTTTTGCTCTGTGAAAGTCAATGTCAAGAGACTTTAGGGTACAAACCATAGTCTGGTAATTTGCAAAAGACACATCCATTAAACAACTGTTATTCAAGATATATGAAGAACACTCAAAGCTCAACAATAAGAAATAAGCCACCTACTAATAAAGATGAACCAAAAAACTTAACAGACACCTTAATTATTATATTATTTGAAGAAACAAGAAAGATGCCCTTTTGGCACTGGTCAGAGAAAGGAAAGAGTATCCACTGTGAAACACATCCAGAGTCCTCTCCATATTCTTCAGGAAAAATGAGGCTACTACATCGGAACACAATTATGAAAATCTATCTGGCTAGGGGAAGGTAATTCCTCTCCACTCACCCCAGCCCCCATCAGCCTTAAAATCTCCCCTAAAAGGAGAACCAAAAAGTCAATAACAGACAGGGCATCAAAGAAACAAATTGTGAATAGCAAAGAGAGGAGTAGGATGGGAGGTGGGGACAGCTATACCACTGGAGGGTGGAGGAAAGAAAAGAATGCTGATAAAAACTACATCCCTAAAACACATACTGAGAGACTGTGACTTGATCAGAAGATTATAAAAGCTCCCCATCTCTTACACCCATAAGTCTGTCTTACATGACAATGATTTATAGTTGCAAAGCTGGAAGATACAAACTCTTTGTGAGGACGAATATATAGAGAAACCCAAAATCTAAAAGGGAAGCCAAAAATAAGAATACTAGGAGAATTTGAAGACTCAAGTACCTCTAGTTACAACAAACATTCAATATAATTCAACTCTTAGTCAGACTAACATAAATTCACACACACACACACACACACACACACATACACATAAACACACAACAAATTTACCTCTGTTCCTAAAACTTGATACAAGTCTGGTTTTCAACAAAAAATTAGAAGTCATGGCCAAAAGGAAGACTAAACACAGTCTGAAGAAAGAAAGCAATCATCATAATCTGATTTGGATGAGACACAAATGAGGGAAAAATCAGAAAAAATTTAACATAACTATGATAAATATGTTAAGAACTATAATGGAAAAAATAGTCAACAGCAAAAATAGATGGGTAATGTTAGAAGAAAGGTATAAATTATAAGATGGTCAAAAGAAAGTGCTAAAATTGAAAATTTTTAAATAAAAGAAACTAAAAAATATTTTGATGGGCTCTCAACAAACTAAATATGGACAAGAAAGGAATTGTAAACTTAAAGTTGTATCAATAGGGTGGGGCAAAAAAAAAAAGATATGTTAATAGAAACTATAGGTTGAAGTGCAAAATGGAAAAGAATGAATAAAAATTAAAATTAAAATAACAAACCATCCAAGATCTGTAGTGCAATATCAAATAATATAACATGTGCATAATTAGAATACCAGAAAATGAGAGTGAATAGAGCTGAATAATATTGTATTGAAAGTAATAATGGCCAGAGAGGTTCCAAAATTAATTTAAAAAGAAAAAACAGAAACAAGGCATAGATCCAGGAATCTCAGGAAACACAGAGAAAATAATGGAAAAAAAAAAAAAAAACCCTAAGCATTTCATAGTCAAGCTGCAGAAAACAAAAGAGATTTAAAAAATCATAAAACAGAGCAGGAAAAAAATGTCACTTTATCCCACAGGGAAAAAAATGAGAATTAAATTTAATTTCTCATTAGAATTGATGGAAGAAGAAAGTATAGTTAAATCTTCAGAAGTGTGGAAAGAAAAAATATATATTTTACCACCCTAAAATTCTTTATCCTGTGAAATTATCCTTCAAAAAATAGAGAAGAAACATATTTTTCAGCTAAATTAGAACTGAGAGAACTTATTCTCAAAAGACTTTTTCTGTAAGAAATATTAAAAGAAGTTCTCAGATAAATAAAAATTTGTTATAGCTCTAAAATTTGGATCTATGTTAAGAAAAAAATAGCATTAGAGAAAGATAAATAATAAAATACTTCATTTTTCTTATTAATTGTTATTTTCCTGTTATTAATTTATCTAAAAGCTATTTTTAGATCTAAAATCTATTTTAGTAACAAGTATTGGGTGATTATAGCATATAAATAAAATAAGTAAGAAAATATGAATAAGGTATGAAGTTTTACATATTTACCAAAGAGGAAAAAAAGCACATATCTATATAAAGACTGATATGCAAATATTGTACCTCATCTATCTATAATAACATCAAACTGAGAAGCACACAAGTGTTCATTGGAAGGTGAATGAATAAAAAAAGCTGTGGTATATGTATATACATATAACATACTTCTACTCAGCAATAAAAAGTGAATTATTTATAACACAAAATAACTTGTGAATAGCAAAATAATTCTGCTGAATGAAAAAGGCCACAGGAGAAGAGTACATGCATCATGACTACATTTACATAAAATATTAGAAAATGTAAAGTGATCTCTAGTGCCAGAAAGCAGAGCTGAGGCTGCCAGAGGTTGGGGTCAGGGAGCTGAGAGTGGAAGATTACAAAGGAACTCAGGAAACCTTAGGATGTGGCCATTGTCACAAGAGTGCTTGTGTCAAGCACTCTTGTATCACAAGTGTTTGCATATGTCAAATATCAAATTGATATTGAAATGATCCAAATAAGCATTAGATATTAATTTTAATAAATATCTCATATTAAAATTAAAATGTATAATAAAGCAATTAATAATATGTCATTGTAAGGAAACAGAATTTATAAGTTCAGTTCATTCAGAATTCTTCAGAAAAATTAACCCTGATACAGTATTTGGAGTTTTGTTTATTACTTCTTTGTATAAATTATATTGTGATTTAAATGTCTGAAGTGGATGTGATGCTTTTTAAAAATATATAAAATTTTAAAAATTGGCCCTGGCTGGTGGCACAGGCCCTGGCTAGTGGTACAGTGGATAAGGCACTGGTCTGAGAACCCAAAGGTCGCTGGTTCGATTCCTCAGCCAGGGCACATAACCAGGTTGCAAACCAGGTTTCCAGCCAGGTCTGTAGCTGGAGGCAGGTGAAAGGCAACCATACATTGATGTCTCTGTCCCTCTCTGCCTCCCTTCCTTCCCTGCTCTCTGAAAATAATAAATAAAATCTTTTTTAAAAATTAATAAATAAAATTTTTAATTAAAAATATAGTAAATATTGTTTACTAACAAATATGATTACATTTCCAGAATTAAGATTGTCTTTACAATAACTTAATAGAAAATCAGAAATTCCTCTTAATTAACCAAGTTCACCAGCATGTGTCAATGAATAGAAATCAATATTTCCAAAAAGTGTCCATTTTTTAAAAATATTAACTGAAACAGAAGTTAATTATTTAAAATAAAATAAAGCAAATATATTTTAATGGAGCCACTCAAGATTTAACATCAGGCCTTCATGCAAAAGCAGGGAGAGGTGTTGGAAGAGGTTATTGAGGGACTGTGACTGCTAGTTGACTTACAATCTGGATGCAGGCAATAGGATGGCTCTCACCCTCCCCCCGCCCCCATCCATGGAGTGTACATTCTGCCCACTATTCTCATATCAAAAGTCACTCCAAAAATGCAGCATTGAGAGAGTAATGTGTTGTTTTTAACTTTTCAATTACAGTTGACATACAATATTTGTTTTAGATGTACAACATAGTGATAAGATATTATATAACTTACAAAGAGATCACCTCAATAAGACTAGTACCCCTCTGACAAGAGTAACATATTATTGAAACCGTCTAGCCGGTATATGTGACTGAATTCCATCAAGGCCTTTACATAAACTTGATTCTCACAGGTAGGGAGTGGTCTACTTCTTTCTTCAGTTTCTCCTCACCTTCAGTGTGGGTGCCAGCTACAAATTTCACCTGGGAAACTCCTGGCATTATGAACAAGCCAAGGAGGTTAGAGTTCTCCATTACATACACATGCTGAATGTTAAGGCTATTTTACTTTTTGTCTATATTAGTCTAATGGTACAATCCTGGATGGAGAATCAAGACAACACATTAAAGAGAAGTAAAGGACTTTTATGACAAAAAGAAAAAAAAAAAAAGAGTACTTATCCAGTATTTGATAAGAAAAGACAGAGATAAGAGATAATTACAATCAAATCTTATGGTCCCAGACAACTGAATGATGGTGTTAACAAGGGGCATAAAAAGAACAAGTCCATATTCTAATTTTAAGACACTAAGTATCCAAACACTCATGCCAAGAACAGAGCAGTTAAAGCTCAACTGAATAGAGCTACTGCAGACATAGGTAAGGGAAATACAGTTTTAATTTGGCTAAAATCTACATCTGATAAATTCTTGAAGTGTCTCGTAGGCAATTTTGTTCTTCACAAGATGGATATGTTGAGTGACAACAGGTGTTCCAGACTTAATTCAGACCAATCATAAGAAATTGTTTTATATCCTGGAAGGCATAGTGACCTTGGACAAATAAGAAGTGGGAGGCATGCAAATTTAGGGAGGCACACTTCCCAAATTTAGTACCTGATGTCAGAACTTTATTCAAGAAGAAAAGTTAATTCTATTAAATGAAATTATAGCCATTAACCATAAGCACTCTTTTATGAGAGGAGAGGAGACATATATGAAGAGAACGGCATGATAGATTGTAGTACCTGTAAAATACACAACATGGACAGAAAGACCCACCTGAAAAAGCAAGACAAGGCCTCTAAGAAACAATTTGAGAAAGAATGACAAGCATAAGCTGCAATTAGTAAAAAGTATTAGCTTGGTGGAAGGATAGGAAAACAGATACCGATTATTTAAAGCTGTGATGTTAGTTAAAACAAATAGGAGGTAGGAACCTACATCTCTTTCTTTATTTCCTCTGTAATAACCACACTTGACTGAGGTGGTGTTCATATTCCAGGCATCAGGCTAGGTTCTTTGGGAAGTTTATCTCACTTACATTTAAATACAACACCAAAATGTGAATTTATTATCATTCATTTTCTCACAAATGGGGAAATTAAAACTTGAAGAAGTTATATCATTTGTCAGACACAATAAGTGGCATACCCAGGATTTGAACTCAAGTAACCTAACTCCAGAATGCATGCTTTTAATCACTGTGGTCTATTATCAAAAAAGATTATTCTCCAGAATTTAAATGATAGAAAAATCATGAGTGTTGAAAGTATTGAAGTCCAAGATACCTGAGAGGCACCAAGACACTGTAAACAAGTATTAGCTCTCTAGCCAAGATTAATTAACCTTTAGGGAACCAGTGCTCCCTAATGACCAGATCATTACACCTCTCACAACTCTCCATGAAGAATGCTGGAGCACACATCTAATAAAGAATGGAGTCAGATAAAAAAATTCTCAAACTTCCAGAATAATTGAAATTTTGATGTTGCAGTAGTATAGGGTATGTACGTTATTTGCTTCCTAGGAAAAATTATAGATTGTCTATGGGAAAAAAAGGTTAAAAAAGGTAATTAGTAAAAATCAGATTGTATTCACTAAGAATGAGCTATGACAGATGAAAATATTTATATATTATGATTAAAAATGTACTAAAATCAATTCTAATGCTTAAAAAAATCTTACTATATTAAAGCAAAGCAATAATAGACCTTGTTATGGAATGTATAAAAAACCATGGACTAAATAGTATGCACCCATAAGGTTTTTTTTAATCCTCACCCTAGAATATGTTTGTTTGTTTGTTTTAGAGAGCGAGAGGAAGGGAAAGAGAGAAAAATATCCATGTGAGAGAGAAACTCTGATTGGTTGCCTCCTGCACATGCCCTGACCAGGGATCAAACCCACAACATTTTGGTGTACAGGACAATGCTCTGATGTTCCAACCAACTGAGCCACCTGGCCAGAGCCCTACACCCATCATTTTAAGTGGCTGTACTGGTTTATGAAGAGTTCACTGGTAGAGCACTGTTGATCAGAAGAAAGATTTTTAATGACTTGATTCAGAAATTTTGCCTCAGCCCTTTCTGGATCAGAGTTTTCATCAACAAAGTTATGGAGGACCTATTTAAACATTTAAAAATTATTAAAGGGGAAAAAATAGCAAATGCATAGTCTTCCAGGAAGGAATTCTATAGCATCTCAACAGCGTAAAGTGATAGACTGAATCTAAGCGGATATAATTTAATCAGGATAAAATGTAAATTTATTCACTTGAACGGCACTGTTAGAAGGTAAGGAAAATGTGGTGTCCCAAGAGCAAGCACATAAATGTCTTGGGACTTGAACTGAACATGAGTCAGCCAAATGCTCTGAACTAAACCAAGTTTAAATACCATCAGTTATAACTGGTGCATATGAGCTTTCCAACCCAGGCAGAGCTATCTGACTCCAAATAAGGTCAGTGAAAATAGAAATTCTTTTCTTTCTCCTTTTCCTCTTAGTTCTCCCCCTTCTTTTCCTTTTCTATGGAGTTTGCAAATCTTTCTCTGGTAGAGTTAATAAAAATATTTTATTAATTATAATACTTATTTCTTAAACCCATAAGATCTTTTTTTTTTAAAGATTTTATTTATTATTTTTAGAGAGAAGGGCAGGGAGGGAGGAAGAAAGGGAGAGAAACATCAACATATGGTTGCCTTTCACCTGCCTCCAGCTAGGGACCTGGCTGGAGACTTGGCGTGCAGCCTGGTTGTGTGCCCTGACTGGGAATCAAACCGGGACTTCTGGGTTTGTAGGCCGAGGGCTATCCACTGAGCCACCAGCCAGGGCTTAAACCCATAAGATCTTTAAAAGTAAAATTCTGTTTTACCATATTGTATTGCTCACTGAGAAATTTTATACTTTTTCATGTATCCAGAAGGTATTTAAATATCATAATAATTATCTCTTTCTATTATTTACTTCATATGCATGTTCTAATTATGGTTTTGTTTAAAAGGAAATAATGAATCAAACCTCTAGCTCTGGTTTGAAATGGACTGAATGGATTTGCTATCAGCTCTGCTTTTCCTCTTAGACAGACCTACCTGTAATGACTCAATGTACAAATAATTTATATTAAAAATAAATTTTATATTGTATTAAAGTTTTTGTCAAGGGTCAGCATATCTTAAACTTATTACAGATATATCTGCTGTCACATACACATAAATCTTTCCAATTTCCTTTTCTCTAGTAAAATATATATATATATCCAAGTAAATCTCAGTGTCACTTTATTAAAAATAAACTTGAAGAACATAGCAGTAAAGCCTTTTTGTATGCCACAGTCTGTAGGTCAGGTTTATATGAAGAAATAATAGGGAGAATAACAAAAGTGCAGAATGACAGGGGCTGGATTTTATTGGATAAGGAAGGGCTTTTCACCATATTCTCTTTATTTTCTTTGAAAAATTTAAACCCTCAAAATCTTATTTATTTAAAGCAATAAGTAAATAAATAATTTTTTTAATTCAAACAAAATAATAGTAATACAACTAAGAAGTAAAGAATAAAGAGAAAGAAGGAAGGAAGGAAGGAAAGGAAGAAAGAAGAGATTTTTAAGTATACATTTTTTTTAAGTGATCTTCACAAAATTATCCAGGAATCTTGAAAAGTTATCATAAATTTCTTGAGAACTCATAGAACATACTGACAGATGATCCAGGTCTTGATGAATTTAAAAGGAAAGTAGATACAGAATTTCAACTTAGGAGAGAAGATAAATAAGCTTGAGGTTTGCAAGGATTCCTAATCCATTTTTAGTGCCTTAGGCAGAAAATTACACGTTCTTTTGCATTTTTGAGAAATGAGGAAAGACAATGAAGAAATGATTGGCTGGATGTAAATCAACTGAGGTACTTAAAAGAGTGTGAAAGCTCTGACTGGTGTGGCTCAGTGGGTTGAGTGTTGTCCTATGAAACTAATGGTCACCAGTTCAATAGCCAGTCAGGGCATATGCCTGGATTGTGGGCCAGGCCCCCAATTGGGGGGTGGGGGGTGAGGGGCAACCAATCGATGTATCTCTTGCATATTGCTGTTAGTTTCCTTCTGTCCTTCCCTCATTTCCCCTCTCTCTAAAAGTAAATAAATAAAATCTTTAAAGAGTAAAAAATTTAAAAAATGAAACCCTCAACCTGCAAATTCAAATATATGTATAACGATTCATTGGGACCCAATGAAAAATCCCCCAAACCAAAAAGAAGCATGACTCTAAACTGAGTATAGATTGTACTATCACAAAATGACTTCATGTGAAAATTGGACCAGATACATAGTTTATATGATTGTTGTGAGAACATACATTAAAGTGCTGTGTCGACCTCCACTGTCAATTTAACTACAAAATCAGAACACCACAACAAGATTTCATATAGGATTGGCAGTCTCTTCCAGGCTGAAGATTTAAATAAAATTGGTTTCAAGAGTATTTCTGTAAAATTTCTTCTATAATAAAGCTAAAGATAAGCTTTCAGGTAAAATTCAGAATTAAAATATTTTAGCAAAATTAGTATTAAAACAGTCACTGCAAGTATATCTCTATGTCACTTTTACTAGTTTGCATTTCTTGACTATAATTCTAGAATTTGATATCGCCTCTTCATTTCTGTTCTTTCATCTGTAAATACTATATTTTTCCTTCTCAAATTTTAAATATTTATTAGTGTGTTTAGTATGTTCACTTAGGATATTTAAAATGCTTAACAAAAAAGGACATAGTAACATATTTCCCATTAGGTGTAGTGATGTTAGGGAGGATAGAAAGTAAGCTAAGGCAGGGAGGAGGAGGGAGACGTGTTTCACCCATTAAACTTAGCAGTCCTCAGCCTAATTCAGTAAGATTGCCAGGTGTTCCAAATATGACAAGGAAAAGCACAATAGCACAGAAGGAGGGGACCCCTTGAAAGTCTGTGTGTGTCATTTCCATTATCTGAGAAAGACAGCCTTTGAAACTGTGTATTAATCCCAAGCTCCGGAAAGGGGAGTAGAAGAGAGGGCCCAGAAGCTGCCTACAAACATAAAACCACTAAAACCCCAAAGCTGGAGCATCCAGACTAGCTGGGTACCCACTTACAGCTTCATGCTCAAGTGTATTTTATAAATAAACTTGCTATTTCATTTCCACTACCTGGGTTAGCTCTAGCCTGAATTTTTCTCTTGTGAACAAGGCAAGAAACATGGAGGGGGAGCCCTTTAACTTGGGTCTCTCCAATTACCAGTAATATAATAAAATCTGAAAGTTCTTTATCTTATTTTGTTTTTAATCCTCAATCAAGAATATATTGACTGATTTGAGCAAGAGAGGGAGGGATAGGCAGGGAGAGAGAGAGAGAGGGAGAGGTGAAAGAGAAACACCAATCAGTTTCCTCCCATATGTCCCAACCAGGGATTGAACCCACAACCTTTTGGTATGTGGAATGACACGTCAGCAAACTCAGCCACCTGGCTAGGGCAAACCTGAAAGTTCTTTAAGTATTCAAATTTCATAAACAGGCTACAAGCTGAAAATGCAGAAATATTTTATTAAAAATAAGAAAATTTTATGAACAAGAATGGCCTAAGTC
The DNA here is from genome assembly GCA_004026585.1 of Noctilio leporinus. Taxonomy (NCBI): domain Eukaryota; kingdom Metazoa; phylum Chordata; class Mammalia; order Chiroptera; family Noctilionidae; genus Noctilio; species Noctilio leporinus. The sequence continues at coordinate 42,249 of PVIW01001717.1, forward strand.
ATGCCCACCAGAGGCCGCATGGCACATTTTAGATATACCTACAGTTTAATTCAGTTTACAAAGGTTTACTATGCTTTATGTCTTGGGATGTCAAATTCCAAATATACAGAGATTAATAAAATGCACTTTGGCCTTTTGTAGACTTTTCAGTCCAGGGGAGGAGACAGATCGGCAGGGAGCAGTAAGCTGTCTCTGCACCTATGAAAGCATCGAGCCAATGTCTATATAATGAAAATACTTTTGGGACAGACCTTGTATCTTCTCTGATAAAGCCAGTGAAAGCAAGAAAGGATTCTAATTCAATTGGGCCTTATTCAATGTCTATTTCAGACTGCTTCCACACTTGCTCCCTGGACATTGCATTAATTACACTTGGGCCCTCAAATAAGAAATATCCTAGCAGGTCACCAGCATTTTATTATGTGGATCCTGAAACCTTCTCACTGAAGACTCCAGTCGATTCTTCCTTGCTTTAGCCTCCTGTTGACCTTCCCCCTAAATTGATACATTGATTTATCACAACCTAAGTTTCCAAACCAGCTGGGTGCTGATACCTTCTCTCCATCTCAGGCAGAGGGTGCTCCAGGCTTTGAAGGAGTGCACCAATTTTACCTATGGCAGAGAATAACCTTCTTCTCTTCCTCCTGTGCATGCAGTTAGACTAGTTTTTGCCACCGTTTTTGCAGTTTTGTCTGGTCACCTAGAATTTTATGAATTCTTGACCATAAAATGTGAATGGAAAGTATGTGCACCACTTTCATGCCTGGGCCATTAAAAAACATCTCATACACAACCTTCCATGCTCTCATCTGCAGGTTTATGCAGAATTTTGACATAACAGCCAAACCTGTAGAGAAATTTTATAAATTTATTTGAGTCAAGCTGATGATAATTGCTGAAAAGTAAAATCTCAATAGATTAAGAAGTTGTTCCCTAGAATGGTACTTTTGCAGTTTATTTTATATATTAGAATCCAAAAAGGAGATGTAAGGCCCCAGGATAACATTGGTAGTGGATTAAGGGGATGGGAGGAAGCAAAATGGGGAAATCCCTGAGACTGGATAAAAAGTAAAAGGGAGGGACACATACTTCTTTTACGTTGGTGGGTATAGGACAGTTAACAATGAGCGTTCAAAACATTTAGAGATTGTATGTGGAGAAAAAGGTAACAGTAACAGTGAGGGACTCTGGTCTCCTGCTCTGCTGTTGAGGCTATGCCCTGAGGGGTCTGGAAAAGGGATTATTCTCATTCCAAATGCACTCTGTTATCTTAGATGTGAAAAAAAATAAACAAAAACAAATACATAGATAGGCTCATTTAAGGTAAAAATTGACCTTTGTCAAGGAAGCTACAGGCCTAGAATGTGACTATGAGCCATAATTTGAGTTTAGTCAGAGATTTTCATTTTCAGACCATCCTACAGGTTACTTACTGTGTCTGAGTTTTTAAAGCCTGACATGTTAGTCTTCCAACCAAACTTGTCATGTTCAGTAGGTTGCCCCTTTTTTTTGTCCACAAACACAAAGAAAAAAAATATGGTAAGTAGACTGGAAAAAAGAAGCAAAAAGTCGGTTCCGACTCTAATAAACTTTATCTTATCAGTTCAAAGAACAATTTTATTTAATGTATTGCAGCCATGTCAACAGGTGAAGTGTTTTTGTTGTTTGTACAAAGGGGTCGGCAAAGCAGATATTGGCATCTCATCATTGCCTTCAGGTTTAAAGCCAGGTTGTGAACTCTGAACTTGAAATTGCTAGTGAATTGTCAGAAGAATTTAGGAACGGAAATGTAATTTTTCTCATTTCCTTTCTTGGTTTCATGAGAAACTGAAAAATATAAAGGTAACTACCTTCAGAATTTTATTCACCTTGTAATTTAATTTAAGTTTCTGGGGCCACAGGCATTCTATGTAATAAAACAAAAATGCTGGGGAGAGGAACAGCTTCTGGTAGTTGATGGTTTTTGTCATGAATTGCAGTTGTATTTCTAATTCTGCTGCAGACACATTAGATTGCATTGTGTTTGGCAAGTTAGAGTTTTTTTGTCAGGTAGTGCTGTGAGTGGCATTGTGATATTCTTCTAAAATAATATTTTACTATGTGACAGGGAACTTCTGTGGCCACTTAGAGAATCCAGAATATATTCGTGTAGCCTTTAGTTTATCTTTATAGGTGCTCTTAACTCTTTTCGATTCTTCTAAGTGATGGTTTCAGATATGTTTTTCCTACAAAAAGAATGATAATACTACCCATCTGGCAGTTGTTTGCAATGAATTGAAAAGGCTTGGGACAATTCCCTGGCACAGTGGCACTTAACATTTGTGTATTTGATGACAGAAATATAATAACTATGTTAACATAAATATATCCCTTCTGAAGTGTCAAAATGTTTTCAGGCTTCACCAACTTCTTTAGATATGATAACTAACGGTGGTTCTCTCAAGGGAGCTATCATTTTCTAGCTTTCATAGAAGATAGATAAGTCCATGTTAGTGTTTAAATCTTTCAAATAACATATGTAGAGGAAATGGCTTCATAGGTTTTTAACATAAATCTAAAATAGTTAAAAAATAAGCTTGCAACCAAACAGTAGTAGATCCCACCTTTGTCAAAGACAGTAACACCCAGCTTCCTTTTCCTAATTCTTCATTAAGCAGCCAAGACCATAACTTTCTTTGACTGGTTAATTAGTTGAAGCTTAAATATTTAATTTTAATTATGGGGGGGGGTGTGTCTGCAATTACATTTTACTTTATCATTGCTCACATACTACAGCACAATTTTCTTTGAAAAGACATTAAAATAATTAAAGACAAAATACTCAGAGTACATATCTTTCATAACTGGACTAAGTGATGGGCGAGATAGTAAGTGAAGGAAATTGATGAGTTGAAGAAGCAAAACAGATGGTGAAGCTGCATACGCGTGCCAATACGTTCCAGCTGGCAGTCTGTTCCAGAATCTGAGAAGGCCAGAAACAGTAAAAAGGATACCGAGAGCTTGCTTTAGCAGAAAAAGACCAGAGTTCCCTGGTGTCCCTAAAAGCAGGCCTCCTGGCCAACATAAGCAGCCCTCTGCAAATCAGTATTTCACAGAAGTGCAGTGTTTTCTGACCTTCTGGGTGTTTGTATGCTAAAGCATATGGTCTTTTTCCAGGGGGAAAGAGTCTTCTTTAAATACTGTCAAGACAATAGATGATATAGATACTTGGAAATACAAATGCAAAATGCTTCTCTCTTTTCTTACACAAGACTATTGATATTTTTCTTTGCAATTAATCTTTCCTGTGTTTTGTACTAGTATGTCGTGGATATCCCACTAATCTCTCAGGGTTACACACATGATTTAAATGATAGTTCTGCTAGTTGGTTGACTACTTCAATCTGCTAAGAAAAGCTTTGAACACTCACAATGAGGACAACAAATGCTGGTAAATTCTAAATTAGACAAGGCTATTCCCAGCTCCTAACCCAAGGTTGTTTTTGGTAAATGTTCCAACTAGTGCCTTGTGGGTAAACTACATTTAAGTCATCAGTGAAATAACTTTGGAACAAAAGTCAGGTGTTAATGGGTTTTAATATTTAAATTTGGGCTGAAATTAGTTGTTACAGTAAACATTGGGAAAGAAACAAAATGTCAATCATTATCAGACTGGTAAAATGAAGTATATTCTATTCTATGGAATATTAGGCAGGCAACAGAATTATCTACAGAAATATTAAATAAGATATGGAAATATACAATGTAATATTAAGTAATAAAAAAAAAGTAATTCATTATAAACTGCTCTGATGTTTGTCTCTCTTCCTAAGAATAAATGGTAGATCCCAATAATAATTTTGGATAATCATCTGTTAAATGGACCTTAATAGGATATGGAACAAGAAAACTGGGGCATTGATTTATGGGGGAAAATCTACTTTTGATGGACATGGTTTAGAGGATAGCAGAAGCACAGGGAGCCTCATTATAAAGGCACTCATAAGCAAAATATTATTAGATCAAAAAGCCTACATGACTTCATGAGTATATCTCTGCATTGGAGCCTAAGATCAAAATTCCAATATGGGTGATATATGGCTTTCTTATCTTTTTAATTATCTGTCCACAACCCCCTAATAAATCAGTGTTTGTTCATTTCCTACATGCCTGGTTGATGATACACTTCATGAATTGGCCAAACTAAACAGCTAGCCTAGGGGGTAAATTGATCTTTAAAATTCTCAATTTAAACCAGAAGACACTTTGCAACCCATACAAACTACTCTAATAAAACTTCTACTTCATCAATTAAATGTGCTTATTCAAAAAATTAAAAAAAGGTCATTAGGATGCATTAAAAATATGAATAATGTGAGAAAGAATATAAACACAGTGTCAAATATTTTTAAATTAGTCTTTTCTGTTTACCTTGCCTAACCAAATATCAAATAACATTTTCTTCCCTCTTCTGAAAATGGTTGTAAGGGGGATAAGAATCTCATCTAATGGAACCAAAAATAAGAAAGTAAAGTTGATAGGGTTTTATTTACAGTTTGATGTCAGAGGAAACAATAATCTCTCTTTATAAGCCCATTCATTCTCTTTATTAGAGAGTCTTCCTATTGATATTCCATAAGGCATCAAGAATTTATACCTCTCTGTGTAATACACATTACTTTGTTCAGATAGAATACCAAGCATAAACATTTACAAAAGGAAGTCTTCACTTGGGAGGAGTTACAGTGAGAAGAAAATTTAGAAGAAATGGATTAATGTTAGATTTTTCTGGGAAATACATGTCTAGTCTAGATACTTTTATTTAGGTTCCCAGTCTAGGATTTTGAATCCCTAAAGGCAACAGAAAAACTCTGGGAATAAGAGGAATGGAAGAAAGACATAGAATGAGAAGCAGAAGGGTAAAACACCTACTTTATTTTTTTCACTTTTTTTATAGCTCAAGGCCAATTTCCCCCTGAAAATACTCTTTGGGAAACTATCAATACCAAGTGTCCAAGTATCCACATACTCCTAGGCAGCAGGGCTTATACTTGATTCATCTTTTTCAGTTCTGGCATATAATAAGTCAAGAGTAAACCAAAATGAATAAAATGGTAACTTCTTTCATAAAATTTACTGCCAAAAAGGGTCTATTAAACAAAGTAGTTAAACTTTATAATGGGCAAGTGTTCTGGGTACAGAGGGAACATAGGTGGGTTAATGTGGTCAATTTTCTTGGGCGAGGTGAAACCAAGAGAGGTTTTATAGAGCAGGTGATGTTCATTTTAGGAAGAAAACGAGCAAAGTGTATTACAGACAAAAGGAGAAGCCAAAGTCATGGGTCTTACTAGGGTCCCATTGTACCTTCTGCAAATTCACTAATATAGTAATTTGTGAAGCTGTCTCACTCCAGTGTTAATTATTAGGCATCCATTTCCTTTTATTTAACACTGTCTTCTAAGTCTATATAATGGCTTGTTTCATAGAGGAGAAAGAGAGAGAGCACTGGAATAGGTTAGATTTTGTTGCTCTAGCAAGCTCAAATTGCCATTTGCTTTTTTAGCTTTATATTCATAAAGTATCTATCTGTCAGATCAGAGCTTATCCCACCAATTTGCAAATGTAATGACTATCTCTGAGTGTGAGACATGTAGCTGGTCTTATTTTTTCTTTTCTTCGGGAAAGAAAAACTAGAAATAGAATTTTCTTCTCCTAGATTATAAATGAACCTGTGACATCCTGTGATATGCAGTGCAAGTCATGTTTCAACTTAGTTTCTTTACGTTAAATTACAGGTCAGCTCAGTAATAGATTTCCTATCAGACTCGCATTTCTGACCATCAGTTAAAGGCTGTTTTTCCTAGCTACAAATTGAACTTTATCAACAGTGGTTTTATAACCATGCCAAACAGTCTGGCAGCTTCTCTACACCACTGATAACGTTGAGAAATGGTGGCACAGTTCAGTGGCAGAATGGTACTTTTAGAGTCAAAAGACTTAACTGTAGCAGTGACAAACACATTTAGTAAGTATGGGTCATATATTTGAGATTTTTTTTTTTTCCTACAGTATGTGAGTACAGACCAAAGAAAAGAAAGTCTATAGAATGCCTTCTTAAGATAGTGACATGGGAAGATAGAGCAGCTGTATGTTTGACTTTCTGAAATAGCTTCTTGTAAAGCAGAAATCTCTTATTTGGTATGCACACGATAGTGAAAGCAGCTGTTGTGTGGAGTTCTCTGATTCTGTGCCAAACCTAGATGTTGAAGTGATAAGGGGGTTTAGAAAGTTAATGCTTGCTTTTTTTGAGTCCTTGCCCATATATGCTTTTAAGTCTCTGCTTAGCAAAATCAGACATGCTCTCTAGGTGAAAGGAATGGGTGAAAAGTATATGGACCTTTGGACACCATGCCAGCAGAGGCTGCTAAACATTAAAATCCACAGTGCTTCCTAGAATTTTTCCTAAAATTCCTACACAAGGATATCATTTTCTTTCATTTTTAATCACAAAGACTATCTAATTCAATCCCTCATTTAACACTTTGGGAAACAGAGACACAAAGAATTAAAGGGGCAGGTCCACACTGGATTCAGCTCACCCATCCCAAGGACAGATGGAGATCATCTGGCTCAGGTGTTTGACACCAAGGGCTGTATTGATCATCCCTCTCTAGGGACCCCAAGTTCAAAATAATATTGCAACTCTAAATTTATCTGCATTTATTAAGTAATAATTAATTACCATATACATAATGGGCCTTTGTTTCTGCTTATAACAAACATTTATCTAGTACTTATTGTAAGTCAGGAAATACATTGTAAATGAAACAAAACAAAACAAAACAAAACAGCATCTTCCCTGTCTTTGTGGAGCTTCAAACACTCTAGGTATTATACAGTATAATTGCATTATATTTGTATACTATCCAATGATTTCAATTTATAATAAGTGCTAAGAGGTAAAAGAACAATATGCAATGAAAGCAAATAGTGAGGGTCTAGTAATTTATTTTAGATTTGATGCTCAGAAAAGGCTTCCTCAGGAAGGGGCACTTGAACTTCAATTGCCAAGCTAAGGAGGTTGGTCAGATGGAGAGCGGTGGACATGAGGTGAAGCAGTTGTAACAACTGGAGCACCAAAGAGACAATGGCACATCTGAGACACTAAAGGGAAGTTAGCACAAGTCAGGAATGGAGAGTCAGGGATGAGTGATAGAGAATGAGATTGGAGAGGTAGTCAGGGACCTGATCACATGTAAAGTCTTATAGATGATGCTCAAGAGCTTGAATTTTATTCCAAATGCAATGGAAAGTTTTTGAAGCATTTCTTAGAGATGGTAATATGATCTAATTTACATTGTTAAAATGACCAGTTTTCTGATTAGCATTGGATAATTACTAAGGTTAACACACAGAGTAGATACATGACAACTAAAATTACAGAAACTTGAACTTACGCTGCCTTGGTGCGGGCTATTGCACAACTTGCACAAGTATGGAAGCCCAACAACCACAAGCAAAACCTCAAAGTGCAACAAGACATTTTTCAGAGTGGAAGCTCCACATCTCACCATTTCACCTGTTTATTTCTTGGTTTCCAACCTTGTACCCAGGGTACTCTGTTACTTCCCTTTTCTTGACGGGCACACTTCTTTCTTTTCTAGGAACTAAACTTTGCACTTGCCTCATTTTCAATCTCATTTCTCCCATCTTCTTGCATTTTATGACTCTAGCAACTTTGACAGTTCTGAGGATATAGTAGAGATGATTTTAATGTTTTTGAAAGAATAAAGGATAACTAAATAATCTAGATAAGAACTTGGGCTTTGCTATAAACAAAAAATACCAGTCATTGTATCACCCAGTGATGAGAAAAAAAAAATTTTTTTTTTGCTGTCTCCAATTAACTACATGCTTTGAGCAGTCTTTCTAATTTTTTCTAAATCTTCATGAGCCTCATTCAGTTGAAATTACTGGTGCTCAATAACTAGTTGTATAACACTTTAAAATGAAATATGAGACATGGTAATAGGCCTTTACTCTGGATATACTGTCTATCTTTTCAAAGAGTACTTTTGAGGTTTGATTTCTCCTTTGAGATTTTTATTTGACTTATGACCTCCCTGACTTTTTGTTCAACTTCTTTTCCAGGAATGAAAGAGCTGTCAAATAGTCATGCCATTAAGTGTCATGCAACCTAGCCAAAGTAGTCTCCTGCTGTCTTGGAGTGCTTAAAATTGATAAATATTCACTTTTCTGTTCTCCTGAGGTCACTTATAATGCTGTGTATTTGTGGCCTCCCTGCTGGGATTCATTTGACCTTGAGATAACACACATCATCGGAACAGAACACATCTGACACACCAGAACTAGGCATGTCTTTTTTTTTTTTTTTCTTTAAAGCAAGCTAAGCTAAAGATATTGTAAGGTACTATGTTTCTTAAGTGGTTTCTATCATAAATTGACAATATTATATCAAAAACTAATAATTTTCTAAAGGTCAGATTCAAACTTAATAAAACTTGAACATAAAACTTGAGAAAACTGTAAGTAAGTGTAGTTTAGCATTTGCTGCCTCACATTCATTAATCCATTATATTGCTCTCTTAGAATCACCTAGTGCTTCCTTTCCCTTGGGAAAACCTATGCTTCATCCTTTGTCTTAATCCTTGGGAACTGTGTTCTCTGTTATGTCACCACTGGAAACAATTTGGGGTCAAAAAATCTCCCAAGGTTTTATTGACATTGACTCAAAGCATAATACTCCAGAAATATTAATATTTTACTAAGGGACATGTAGAGACCTGGAAGGAATATGTCTTAAATTGTGGCCTTTCAGATGGGAATTTATAGTGGAGCTAGTCTGAGTCTGAGTAAGTCTGCCTTCCAAGTTCTCTTCAAGTCAAACCAGCTAAGTCTTCCCTGCCATTTCAGCCCTGGGGAAGAGAATCAAAGCAGATTGTTTCTTGTAACACTCTCAGTATTGTAAAAAGGGAAAATATGAGATCTGGGATCAGAATAGGTTCATTGCTAAGTTCTGAAGGGTTGGCTTCATTTTCAAAGTGTTGTGTGTGTGGGGGGGGGGGTGTTTCATAGGCTTTATTTAAAATCATTATTTAATTACAGTTCTGACCCACAGTATTCTTATAAGCTCCTTCAGGTTAGTATTCTCTATGGAATCCTCAGAGCTGAAATAGGAATAAAAATTTCATTCTCAATTTACCTTAAATTAAATAGAAAATGATAGCAACTTGTGCAGTGCCTGGTACATAATAGGTGGTCAGTTAATATTAGATCCTTTCCTTGAACAACAAAAAAAAAATTTTAAATTATGTAATATTGCTTTGAACTGTCATGAACAAAGTTTGACTTTTATAAATAAAATACATAAATATGACCCAATTACAGAGAACAAACATTTGGTAGACATGTGTGGCATTGTTAAGTACATTTATTAACTTTCTTACTTTAAGCAATGCTCATACACGAAAAAGAAATCAACTTTAAAATAACAGAAATATGTTACGTACGTTACAAAAATTTCAAAACTGGAGTAGTAATAAAATAAATCATCAAAATTCAAACTAAAGTTTGTGTATAAAAATTTTTCATAGCTATAAACCAATTTCTTGCTAAAAGTTGCTTTGGACTTTTATAAAATCAGACCTTGAGTTAGATGAAGAAAAATTATTTCATGCCAATGGGCTTTCAAAGGCAAACACCCTGCTTCTAGTTCTAGTCATTCAATGCATACAGCAAACTGTCAGAAAACTCTCATGTATTTGTTCTTCCTACCTACTTTAGAAAAGAGCTCTACCATTTAATGTACTGTGCCACAACCTCTTTATCAATGGCCTTCTCTTATCAACTGAAACTCTTCCAAGTTAAATTTCCTCTCACCTAGAGAAAAGGAAATGCTCTGATAATTAGAAAATTCTTGCTTATTGTGGTCAGCATGACCAGACCTCTGTTGAGTCTGGTGACGCATTGGAAATAGAACCTAAAGGTAGGTAATTAATGGTCACAGCAAGGAACTGCCTCTCCCAGGCCAATGTCTTAAAGTATATTAGAATCAGGTTCTTGGATCCTCTGGCCTGGTGGATTCTTCAACCCATATTTGTTGTAAGGACCATGATATTTAGGGTCTAGCTCCATGAAGAAATAAAGAGACATTAAAGAGAATTATTCAACCTTGTAATTCTTCTGAAGAGGTTATTTCCACAGCTTTTTGCTGGTTTAGCAGTAAACTGGATCAAAATCAGCTATAACTACTTCTAAGCCTACCATCCCCCAAAGCAATTAATAATTCTGGTAAATGTTGAGACTTGAATGTATTTTCAACCTATTTGTAACTGTTAGGAAAAAATTATAAAAGTCAATTAGCACATTAAAACATTTTTGAATCATTTGTTAAATTCTCTTAAGTGTGTGGGAGAGTGATGGTGTTGGGCCAAAGCATATATCAAACTTCTGATATCTTTTGAGTCACGAGAATGGAAATAAAAAGATATTTGTTGTTGTTAATGATGATGATAATTTCTGTATTACCAGAAACTAGAATAGTGTTTTAGCATCCAGTAGTAGCTCAATCAATATTTGCTGACTGAGTGACTGAAGGAAAGAACAAATAATAAAAGCAAAGCATATAAAGTACTTCAAAAGAGGAGATACTTGTGAGGGTGTAGAGGATTCCAGTGTTAGCTGCAGTGATAGAACAGGGGGTGCCATGCAAAGGCATTGAAGAGTGAGAAAAGGCAGGGCTCTAATGGAAGGATGGAAAATTGTGTCTGCAGAGGGAAATCACATGTCATAAATGAGGACAAAGTGCACACACATTTGACTTAAAGATAAGAAAAAGGGTGTTCACATAGAACAAAGTAGAAGGGCCTAGTGTAAAGAAAGGGCTAGATTAGTTACAAATGTGAATATGGAAAGAAATCATAGAGTCATTTTTTTGCCCTTGGATAAGAAGTTCATAATAACTTAGAAAAAGATACTGGTAGTTCAAAGTTAAACCAGAGAACTATTAGGGACAAGGGAGGAGAGAAGGGAAGGAAAGTATGAAGGATTAGTAGGCCACAGTGTTCCATGAGCCAGGCTCACATTGGGGCTGACAGGGGCTGTAAATTGACACACTTACAGGGCACAGTGTAATGAGTGACTAGGGCCAAACTGAAAAATAGAAAGAATATGCCCCTTCTATAGGCAGCAATCAATACAGCTTCTATGATTGTTTGACATATAGAAATATTAACTGAAAGAAAAAAAGAAAAAGAAATATTAACTGAAAGAAAAGCCAACAATCTGCATTTGAGTGTAAAGTTTTCTAATTTGTAAATGTTCTGAACTGATTCAACTTTTATGTAATTGATGGTACATAGCAACATGAATTTATAAAACATGGCATAAAGGGAAAAAAGAAAAGGAATTAAATTTACGGCATAATTGTTATATAAATTAAAAATACATTAACATAAAAACTAATGCAATATATTCTATAAGGTTTCGTGTACATAAAACAATAAAACTCAAATATATTAGAGTCTTGCCTTGGTTACGAGCATCAAGACTGTAAGAAATGAGAGGGAAATACCTATATTTTTTAAAAATCAAGAAGAGTTGTACATGGGCATATAATAATAACATGATATGGATTGTGAAGTGTGATTATTCAACTTTCTATACATAAGATTAAAAAATAAATGAGTAAATATAATTTAAATAAAATATGCAATAAATGTCCAAATGAACAAACAAAAACCATGTTAGTTGAATTTGGTCTATAAGCCCACTGGTGTGAACATCTTAATTTTATCTTGTCCTTTAGGAGCTTGCCTCAAATGTCAGAGAATTGGCTTTGAAGAAAACCGGATGGTAGATGAGTTCAGAGGCCATGGCTTATGAGCACCAAGTTGCTGCTGCTGCTGCTGCTATATCATCTGCTAATGATCCTTAGAGGGTTTTGTGTAAGAGGTGACCAAGAGGATGAAGAGCAAAAGACACAGAAATATATCAGAAATAACAAACTAAATATACCTCTAATGACTCTTATCCAGTAATATAGACTTCATAATACCCTGTTTTCATTTTTTAAGTCCTCCAATGTGTCTCTTTAAAAAACAATTATTGTAAACTTTCCATGCACATATTTCATGATCAGAGGTGATGGTGTTGGGTCAACACTTATTCCCAACTACCAATATCTTCCATGTGAAACTATGCCCATTAATGTGGCACTCTTGGTTCTCCCACTCCTCTTATTTATGCCCCCATACCACTCCAGGGGATAAGAAGTGTTGTATCTTTGAGAGTAGAGATATGGCATGAAACAGATCACTCTTCTTGTCCCTCTTTCTTTTAAAATAAAAGGCTGAAGAGTTCCAGTACTATCTATATCTTGATTGGTATGTTTGAGGAATTCTGAAGAACTGTGTACATAAAATTGACTTCTCTAACAGTAATGACTCTAAAGCCACACTGTCCAAAAATTATTATTGGTAATAATAAAGCTGATATTTTGTTACTTATCTGCTTTATTCTCTGAATCAGTTGGTTCAAAACATAAGCAGGGAAGAGGGGTGTTTTATTATTGTTTTATGATTATGTGTTATCCACTTATAGGACATGAAATTTACTTAGAAAGAAATTAATACAATAGAATTGAAGTCTTATTTCATGATATAAAACTTTTAAGAAAACATATAGAGTAAATTATTAAGAAATTTCATATGGAATAATTTTTTAAATCTTTAGTGTATTTTTGCCATTACCATTTTGTCCCCTTAAACTCCCTCCTTGCAGCAATCACCACGCTAATTGCCCATGTCCATGAGTCCCTTGTCCTTTTCTCTCAATCCCTACAACCCCTAACCTCATCCCCTCAAGCTGTCATCCTGCTCTCCATCTATGAATCTGTCTCCATTTTCCTTGGTAGTTTAGTTTGTTCATTAGATTTCACAAATGAGTGAAAGCACATGATATTGGTCTTCCTCTGACTGGCTTATTCTGCTTAACATACTGTTTTGCAGGTCCATCTATATTGTCGCAAGGAGTACAAGTTTTTTCTTTTTCTTCTCTTTCTTTGTTTTGTTTGTTTGTTGGCTAAGTATTTCATTGTATAAATGTCGCATGGCTGTTTTATCCACTTATCTACTGATGGACACTTGGGCTGTTTTTATATCTTGGCTATTGTAAATAATGCTGCAATGAACATAGTGGTGCTTATGCTTTTTCAAATTAATGTTTTGGGTTCTTTCGGATATATTCCCAGAAGTGAGATGGCTGAGTCAAAAGGCAGATCCATTTTTAATTTTTTGAGGTATCACCATACTGCTTCCCACAGTAGCTGCACCAGCGTGCATTCCCACCAACAGTACAAAAGGGTTCCCCTTTCTCCACATCCTCACCAGCACTTGTTTGTTGATCTACTGATGATGTCTTTTATGACAAATATGAGATGATATCTCATTGCAGTTTTAAGTTGCATTTTTATATGTCTATTGGCCATCCCTATGTCCTCTTTGGAAAAGTGTCTATTCAGGTCTTGTGCCCATTTTTTAAGTGGGCTTTTTTGATGTTTGGTGTTGAGTTTTTTAAGTTCTTTATAAATTTTGGATATTAACCTCTTATCAGGTCTATCAGAGAATATATTTTCCTATTGTGTGGGTTATCTTTTTATTTTATTGATGGTTTCCTTTGCTGTGAGAAATCTTTTTAGTTTGATATAGTCCCATTTGCTTTTTTTTTTTTTTTTTCTTTTGTTTTCCTTGCCTGGGGAGATATATCTGATAAACTATTGCTATGAGCAATGTCTGAGATTTTACTGCCTATGTTTTTTCATCTAGAATTTTTATGCTGTGAGGTCTAACATTTAAGTCTCTGATCCATTTTGAATTTATTCTTATGTGTGGTGTAAGAAAGTGTTCTAATTTCATTTTTATTCATACATCTGTCCAATTTCCCAACACCATTTATTGAATAAACTATCTATAGCTCATTATATGTACTTGCTTTCTCCGTCAATTATTAATTGACTATAAAGGTGTGGGTTTATTTCTGGGCTCTCTATTCTGTTCTTTTGATCTATATGTCTTGATTTTATGCCAGTACCATGCTATTTTGATCATATGGAATTATTAATGCTAGACATTTAAAGTATTTAATCCCTTTAAACTTTAAAAGTTCTTCAATTGTAGAAATCCTTATTATATGCTTCTTATGTTTTCACAGATAATCTTTCCAGGAAAATGTTTGCTCATTATTGAATTAAGTCCCATATTTATTTTGTTATTCATCAACTCCAAAAATCATCTACATTTAAAATTTCAAATTGTGTCCTTATTTTACAGATGTCTTCATTTTAGTTCAAGAAGGTTTGGGGTCAATACTCAAAACCACAGAGCATTAGTGGGAGAGTCAAGATAAGAATTAAAGATTCCTGATCTTCACCCAGTAGATTTTCTTTTCTCTTACATTTTCTCTGAGAATGACCTGAAAGTGAGTATCTTAATTAGTTTTGTTCCAAAAGAAGTTCTCTAATAATCCATTCAACACAGATAAATTGGGATATTGCTTTGTCTTATATATTCTATTTAGAATTCAAAGACAAGGAAAAGATAGTTTTAATATCAAAGAAAAATAAAACATAGTTATGAGGCCCTGGCTGGTGTCACAGTAGATAAGGTGCCGGCCTGTGAACCCAAAGGTTGCTGGTTTGATTCCCTGCCAAGGCACATAACCAGGGTGCAAGCCAGGTCTCCAGCCAGGTCTGTAGCTGGAGGCAGGTGAAAGACAACCATACATTGATGTCTCTCTTCCTCTTTGCCTCTCCCTTCCCCTCTCTCGAAAAATAATAAATAAAATCTTTTTAAGTTTAAAAATAAAAATAAAATAAAATAAATAATTAAAACATAGTTATGACAATAAGGAATCATCTAGAAGACATATGATAAATATCTTATCATATATATGATCAGCAATTATATATAGGGTGTTTGCAATCAATTGGCAAAATTTTAATAAAATAAACAGCATACCCCAAAAGTGTTATATTTTTTAAATAAATTTATTCTTATGTGTAAATACATAAACATAGTCATTTTTTAAATTGTTCAAAAAAGTCTCCATTTGCTACAATAATAGACTCAACTCAACTTTGTAATCTTGAGCATGCTTTAATTCACTTTTCTTTATCCATGGATAGCATTATGTTTTCAATCTTAGCTTTAGCAGCCTCTTTATTGGAATGAGGTTGTTTATTAACTACTTTCTCACAAATGTTGCATTTATAATAGTCTAAAGAACTTCCATCTGGTGAACTAGGCAGCCTTGGACCAGAATTCAGGAACATTGACACTGAGAAATTCTTGCACCTTTTTGGTGTTATGTGCTGGTTCACCATTTTGTTGGAAGATAAAATGACATCAATATGTGATTTGCTTCATCCACAGTACAACTACTTCTCTCAAAATGTTAAGGTAAACATCCTGTATCTTCATTGATGATCTCCTGGATTCTGTGTACAATTATCTGGACTTGTACAATCCTTATGTACTTCATGCATTTTCCTTGTTAGTGTAGCTATATCAGGATCAGCATCATACACCTTCTTCACATTGTCAATTGTATATAAAGGGATGTTATAGAAGTCTGCAATTTCCTTAGCAGTTCTCCCTTCACATAGACCAAAACTTTTGGTTGCTCTAACATTGTATTCCTTCAACATGATGATTACTCTCAGAATTTAATACTTTATATCTGAAATAATGATGTTAAATCATAACCTTAGAAACATAGTTTTTCAAAATTAATAAGAAGCATGTAAAATAAGGAGATGCAAAGTTATTACCAATTGATCA
This sequence comes from Noctilio leporinus, assembly GCA_004026585.1. Classification (NCBI taxonomy): domain Eukaryota; kingdom Metazoa; phylum Chordata; class Mammalia; order Chiroptera; family Noctilionidae; genus Noctilio; species Noctilio leporinus. The sequence continues at coordinate 58,085 of PVIW01001717.1, forward strand.
TATATATATATATACATACACACACATATATATTGAGATATTTATATATATATTATATATATATATATATACATATATATCAATAGCTGAAAAAATATGATAGTGGCAAAGGCAAAGACTGTTTATTAAACTGACCCAGGAAATAAAAATACCCACTCTGTTTACACAAGCTAAGGAAAGTTTTAAAAGAAGGAGACTCTTAAACCAAGTCTTGAACCAGGGTTTTACCAGGAGTTTGTGAAAGATAATAAACTTTTCATTCCAAAAACTAGTTACTGACCTTTATTATTATTGCAGTTGGGAAGTAATTGTGGAGTAGACAGGTAAGGTAAGTAGAAAAGGCTCATGTTTCAGAAGTTTATGTGTAGTAAGAAGTCAAGAGTTTATCCTGCAGAGGTTGAAGAACCATTTCATTCATTAAAACACTGAATCTTTAAAATTGCTTCCTTTCTTTTTGTATTCTCTACCTCTATAATTATCTATAATAGTCTTTTACATCATTTAGCAAACTTGGAGACTAAAGATAAATAAAAGCATGTTTCTGTGTGTATTTATAAATATAATATCAAAGATTAGTATACACAGATTCTACTTCAAATGAAAAATTTGTATATGTAGAATAATTTTTCAAGCAGTACTTTATAAATTCAACACATGGTACTCATCAGGGCTCCTCTGTAAATCTGAGCCCTTTAAAAGATTGTGGTTTAGGGGGAAAAAAAAACACCACACATGGTTTTATTTTTTATATATTAAATGAAGCCAATGTATATAAATCAATTTGTTCTCTAGCTCATGATGAAACCATTTTCTCAAAACTTTTAATTAAATTAATAATCATGAACACTGGTCATTTTATTTTTCTATTTTAAAGACAAAATTAACCTTTTAAGTTAAAATCATGTTGTGATTACTGCCCAAGGCTAGTAACTATTGTTTAGAACAGTAAATTTCTGTACGCATTTTATTTTGTTCAAACTTAGAATTTTAAATAACAATTCTCTGTAAAAGGTCTTCTGAAAATTAACTGCTATTGAATGGTAATTGTAAATGGTAAAATTCTAGATTGTAAATATAATTACATTATTATTTTAAACTCCCTTTCAGGTTTCTCTCTTTCTCCTCTGTGGACTCATAGGATTATACTTCTTCATATATTTTCTAATTATTACTGCATGTTCATCTTCAGAATTATGTTTTATGAAATGCTTTTAAAGGGACCCTTACAGGATGCCTTCAGAGCTGCATCTGCCAGGAGCTTACAGAGAGCACCAGTAGCAAACAAGATTTTAAATTAGGTTAGGCCTAACACTTGTATGAAACTTGGTTTTGAGTTACAATTTCTCTTGAACAACCCCACATTTTGGAACAGAGACCTTTGGTCCAGGTGACAATTTTCTTGTCCTCATTCACAATTAGGAAAGGCCATTACCAGTTCTCACCTTTTCTGCACACAAAGCTCCATTTGTATGTCCTGCCACATCCCAGTCCAGGAACTAAATGCCAGTCCCCAGGCTGCTGGAGAAACCACTTGCAATGTGATTTCTGAGAAGACAGAAATATAACGTGTCTTCCTTTCTTCATCCCTCTCTGTTTCTGCAGAGTCCAAGATCTACAGGGAATCATGTGGAGGTTGCCCTGGATCAAGGACCCAAGGAGAGTATATAAACAGACAAATAAAAGTTGTAGATAAGTCCCTGGCTGGTGGTTCAGTGGATAAGGCACCAGCCTACAAACCCAAAGGTCACTGGTTAGATTCCCAGCCAGGGCACATAACCAGGTTGCAAGCCAGGTCTCCAGCCAGGTCCATAGCTGGAGGCAGGTGAAAGGCAACCATACATTGATGTTTCTCTCCCTTTTTTCCTCCCTCCCTTCCCTTCTCTTCTCTTTAAAAATCATGAATTTTTAAAAATATTTTAAAAAAGTTGTAGATACATTTTAAAATTTATTTATATTTATATGATTCAAATCTGCCTGAGGTATTTAAGGAAGTAAGTCACTCCTAGGGGTCAACTAATACTGCCTTCAATAAATTTATATATCACTTGAGAGCTAAAGAAATAAACCAAAGAAGATTAATGAATAATTCAAGACAATATATGGTAAGTAATAAATGGCCTGGAATATCAATGGATTAACTCAGAAAAGTATAGATTCTTATTTATTACTTGTTTTATTGAGTCATAAGGAGCTTGGTCAAGTCAATAAAACTCAGTGCCTTTTTACAGCTTTAAGTTACTGATTCAATTTTTAAGAATAATATTTACTACTTAAAAATATACTACCAACATTTGACAGTGAGAATATACTAGTAATCTGATTTATAATGTAAATCATGGGCTATGTATATTATTCACCCTAAGATCATACATTTTCACTACTTTTTAAAAAATAAAAACTATCAAACTAAACATAATACACATTGAATCAAATAGTCTTTATAAAAGACTTAGAGTATAGTAAGTGATTAAGGTTTCTATACTAGAACTAGAGAGTAAATGTCAATATCTTTCTCAATAATCTTTTTATTTTCCTTACAGGTTTCTAACTCTTATAATGTACAAAACTATTAAGAGCCATCTATTGATTAAAATCATCTTTCTAATTCACTTCACTGTGAATTCAACTGTGTAACTAAATCTTACTTGGGACCACTAAACAGCCATCTTATTTCCAGAGAATCTGCCATCAAAAACCCTTGAAGGATTACTGGTCTGTTACCTTTGAGAATGTCAATGTAGGGGAAAAGTCAAATAATTATTGCATAGGTTAATTCTAAAATAAAATGACACATGTTTAAATTATCTTCTTGACTTTTTCTTCTTGTCTCTGTATCAGTTGTCAAAGTAATAAAGGTTAACATTTCATGAAGACTTATTGTATATTATCAACATTATTTTCTTTAATCCTGTGATTACTCCTATGAGTGGGACGTAATTCTAACCCTCATGTTACAGATGAGGAAACGCAGGCACAGAGTGGCTAAGTAAGTTACTTAGAGGCACTCATCTCACAGGTGCAAGAGCCAGGATTTAATAAGCAGCCTGACTCCAGACCCCAACCTTTAACTATTAGATGATAACACAGACATGAAAGATAAAGAAAAATACATGGAATTACTTTAAAAAGTAGTTGAATAGCATTTCTCTTCATCTGCTACTTTATTTCTTAGATGATTCTACAAACATAGGATGACATTTGGATATCATAGCACTGTTTCTAGTAAAACCTTTGCAATTGTTTAGCCAACAGGAAAAATACATATTCATTTAGAATTCAGGTTTCAGCTCCCCTACATTGTCTCTTACTTCTCTGCAATTCAGTAAGATGAATTTTAGTGAAGGGGAAGGCTGAGTGCTCCCTGTAGGGAAGGGAATGGAAGGTGAGTAGAGAAGGAAAAGAAAAGTAGTGGCCATTGTAATCTGAGTTTCAGGGACAATTATGCTGTTGTTTTGTTTTGTTTTGTTTTTCTTTTAAGTTTGGAGAGAGTGAGAAGAGAGGCAAAGGAGGATTTTCAAGATATTAAGATAGAAGCAGAGGATTCTAGGTTGTTTTGGTCTGTGATATAAAAGAAATTTCAAAGCATACCTTGACTCTATTTTATTATATTTCATTAGACTTTAGTAGACTAGTAGACTTTCAACTTGCCTTTCTTCCTCTCTTCCTATCTTCTCTAATCTCTAACATTGAGCTAACGCTGGTATTTCTTCTGAATGCGTCACCAAGCAGGTCATCATCTTTATCTGTGTTACTCTTTCAGACTTCTTTAGTTAAGTACAGAGTTCTACAGCACTGTTTTGTAGGAGGAAAATCTATCTCTCTTAAAGAAGAAAATATTTTAAGACTTGGTTCAAGTGTTTGAGTGGCATCTTTAACCTACATTTCCAGCAAACACCCTGACTTCTATTTTTCCTTCTTCATTAACTCCCTATTATCTTTGGTAAGTCTCTTAACAGAACACACTACCTCAGCCTTCTTATTTGTCAAGTGATACTTTTTCTTCCCTCTAGTACAACAGAAATTAAGTGAAAAGCACACACTACCTCAGCCTTCTTATTTGTAAAGTGATACTTTTTTTTCCCTCTAGGACAACAGGAATTAAGTGAAAAGTAACTCATGAGAGCAAAGTCCCCATCAGTATAACGATAATTACAAGATAGTATTAAGGTCTTGGGCAAATTACATTTAAATCAAAGTCTGTTTAATAATTTCCCTTACTTCTATTGTCTGCCACAACCACCTATATTTTTAGACTCCACTCTTCTTTATGTCCGCCTGTCCATAACAGTTTTGATTCCTCCAGCCTCTTCTTTTCCTCCATTTTCTCTCAAGCCCCTCCTATAATCTTGAGTTCTTTCCCTATGTCCCACATCGATATCAGATTATCTAAATGACTCTTAATTCACCCTCAATTTTCTTACATTCTCCTTCGACTGCCTTCACTCAAAAAGAAAACAAAAGCTAAAAAAACCAAAACCTTGCTTTATTGCTAAAAACTGCCTTGGGTGCTTCTATACCCTAGACACAGAGCACCTGCACAGAAAATTTACAAACCAAGCGTGATTGAGACTATCCCTAATACACAGTTTTACATCTCAGCTGGCTCCGCCGCTCCGCTGCACCAATAGTTAATGTGTTTGTTTTTGGTCAATTACTTCTTCCAGTTACATTAATGATTGTTCCAGATCTCAGTCTCTTAAGTGCCCTGGTCAACTCCCTCCACCTTCTTTCTCAGCAGGAGACCTTGCCCCCAGTGACATTAACATGATGGAAGCCTGCAGATATGATCTATCTCTACTTCAAGCCTCTAAGTCTATAAATCTGTCTGTAAACAAACCCAAGTTCACTTTTTCCCAGTATCTAAGAATGCCATGGCTTCTTACCTATTTTAAACAAGTAGGTCTGTGCCCTCATGATTCCTCTGGAAACTTGGGCAGTGACTGAAAGATCATTTTACCTCTTGCCTCTGTATTGCCAACCCCTCCCCCTCAACTCGCTCTTATCCCCGAGATTGTAAATAAGCTCAGGTGTACCCCATTGTAAACAAAGTTCCCTTTAATGAAATATTTCCATCTTAGAGCCATTTCATCTTTCTCAGTCCCTTCCCATCCAAACTTCTCAAAAGGTTAGTTCATATTTCTATCTCTACTTTGCCATCCAAGCACTCATTCCTAATGCATAGAAAAATAAGGCGTTTTTTTCTATCACAATCCTCGATGATCCTTCACCCGAAAAGGCCCATTAACTTGTTTACTGCTTTGGATTATACAGCCCTTAATAATCAAGAGCCATGTGACCACGGGCCACCTGTGTTAGCCCTTGGCTACAAGCCACCTGTGTTAGCACATGCCACTTGGCCACTTGGCCATATAACACAGCCCATGCCCTTTTGGATGTGGAGGTACCCTATCTTGCTGCATGCAGTCTAAGACATTGCTACGGTCTGTAAGGTCCCTTAGTAAACTCTTGATGTATTTCTGGGATTGCCAGCCTCTTTTTTTTAGGCCCCAGGAAATTTTTACAACCTATTTCTCTAGGATCTTTTATACATTTTGGGGCTTTACCATCAGCCTAGCAACCCTTACTATAAATATTTAACCAATTATTCCTTCAGCCTTATATTCTCCCATGGAATAAATATACTGCTGAATTTATCACCCAAATACTTCTTAAATACATCTGATTTTCTTCTTTCTTACTATTATTGTGTTGTTTTTAAAATGGATTCTTTTAGCAGCATCCAAATGACTGCGAGCTATCCCCCTAAAATTCATTCTCCATATGTCTATGCCTTTTTGTGATCTTTCTATGTCTCTCCATATCTCATAAGAGAAAGGACCACAATCCCAAACATAACATAGATGGTCCTGTACAATCTGGCTCCTATCTATCCCTCTAGCTCTCCATTGACACTTTTGGTCTTCTACTTCATAATTTAGCAACATTAGTGGAGTTCTCTAAATACCATCTATTTCAAACCTATCTTTTCTGACTATTATTCCCGGTCTCAAATGCCTACATTATGGACCAATTTCTGCTCATCAATTAAGAAACACCCTTTAGAAAGATCCCTTTCCTTTATTTCTCACCATCCAGGATCCAGGTTAGGCTCCTCACAAGAACTCAATCACTGTACTTATTTTGTTGTGCCTATCTCCTCATTGGAATAACACCATCTGAGCACAAGAGTCATAAATTTCCACTATGTAGAATGATGCATAATAATGTCTGAATGAATATTTGAAAAAATGAACAAATGAGTAAATATAACTACCAAGAATAAAGTTGACATACCAAATTTAACTTAAAAACATCTCCATGAATATCTGACACTAAACCCAGCTACTACTATGTATTTTTAAGAGAGCTATTAGTATTTCACTTAGCCCTATTAATGAGCATAAAGGTTAATTTTATGCTCAACATTATAAGTTAATGTTGAGCCTTAATGCTTTTCTTCCAGGAAAGCATTTAGTCACAACAACTGAAAATATAAAAATGATGTATAAAATTATTAAATTTTTATGCTAAAAATTTGTCATAGTGATAAAATGATGTTCTAAGTGAAATAATGCATGCCAAACTAAAGGTTTATTTTTAGCCTGTTGTAGATTCTTTCTACACCTGGCTTCTTAACCAGGGTAAATTTTTTATTTTAAATGTCTTTAGTTTCCCTGTTTTATGGTTTGATGGCATATGGACTATGATAATGAGAAAAAAGAATTAGAAAAGTTGAAAACAATTTATGAATAACCTCTTTAAGATTATATATACAAAGAGGAACACCAAAAAACTGAAATTACCATCTAGAGTGTGGGCCCTTTATACTATAGTCTTCCTCCACTAGAAGAGTGTTCTAAGAACCCATCTCTATCTGCACACTAGCTGGTGGTGTTGTGAGAGGATGCATTCGGCTTCATTAGAATGTTTTGAAGACTCTTTCATTGCATTTGTTCATTTCACGATGGGTGATTTATAAGTTCACCTGAACACATCACACTGAGTATTCAGCAGTTTTTGAACAAAAACAGCAAGACTCCCATACCCCATGCTCCCTATTCACATGAGCTCATCCCAAGAGATTTTCTTGTTTGCTTGTTTCCCTAGATGAAAAAAGTCTCCAAAGGGACATATTTTTGCCAATGTGGAAAAGATGAAAACAAAAATTGGCAGAAGCACTTAAAAGGTCACCAAAATCAGCAAGTTCAAAAACTGCTTTGAGCAGTGGGAAAAGCATAGGTGTATTACATTAAAAAGAGAATACTTTGAACATGACCAAAGTTTAAGCATGCAAGAATAAATGCACGATGTTTCATAAATAAATTATGGATTTTTGGGGTCCCCCCTCATACACTTATATATACATACCTATATATAATATGCAGTAGGAAGTATCCTGCTACTGAGGTAATATGGGTAGAAACTGGGCAATTTATTTCAATGACAAAAACCATAGTTATCACTTATCTTATCAAATGAAGGCCTCCTTAACTAAGAAGGACCCTTTATGAAGCAAATAATGATTGATAGGAGCAGGGTCTGAATTTAGAGACAAAATATGTAATTTGAGTGATGTCAAGTTAAGCAATATTAAATCAACAAAAGTCTATTTCTTGAATTTAGCAGCTGAAGCAATGTCACCCAAAATTACAATTTTAAGTCTACTCACCCTAAGGATATCTCTAGCAGCCCCCACAAAACAACACCAATTAATAACCACAGTCATATTATTTTAAACAATTAAAATACAGTGTTGTCTATAAAAACTAGAAATTACCTTTTGAATTAGTGTATCTCCAAAAGCAAAATCAGATTTTAAAAAATCTTTTGCTTTAAGTGGAAAGCCACCTGTAAATTAATATATGTAAAATAAAATAAAACTTTTAAAAGTAATGAGAGTGAGTTAAATTTGAAAATTTTTCATTAAAAATGGCTTCAATCATTAAGCTCAAATTGTCATTATTTGTCAAGATGCAGTTTCTATGTGGTTTTATAACAACAGTTCCTGTAACTTGTCAGAATTTAAGAAAAAAGTTTAATCCCTGACTAGGTGGCTCAGTTGGTTGAAGCATTATCCTGTACACCAAAAGGCTGAGGGTTTAATTCTCGGTCACAGCACATATCTGGGCTGCAGGTTCAATCCTTGGTCTAGGCTCTTATAAGAGGCAACCAATTGATGTTGCTCTCTCACATTGATGTTTCTCTCTCTCTCTCTCTCTCTCAGTCTCTTTCTCTTTTCTTCCCAACACTTTCTTCCACCTCTAAAATCAATAAACATATCCTCAGGTGAGGATTAAAACAAAAGAAATAAGTCTAAGATTAAGAGCATTCTAAGACCTAAGGGTTACTTTTCTCTATCTAAACAAGTAACATTTAAAACATCCAGGATCCTTACTCTAGGAATGTATATCTTTAAGAAATCAGGGTATTTTAGTACCTTTAATTTAAATGGCATTTGGAATCTTTCTCACAAGGGAGTGGGTGGTGAATTTTAGTTTTCAACATTCCTAATCCTTTCATGATGTCATATTAGACAAATATTCCCGGCAACTGGCTTTCTGGCATGTTGACAATCACTGTTTTGCTAACATTAAGACTTTCTTTAGTCATTAAATACCTTTCACTATTTATCAACCATTACTTTACTTTCTATATTTGGTTTTCCAAATTTATTCCAATACTTTTAGGATGCATATTTTCTTTTTTTGTTCTACAGTGACTTGGTTCTGCTATCAAGAGTTAATAAGCCCTGGCTGGTGGCACAGTGGATAAGGCGTTGGCCTGCGAACCCAAAGGTTGCTGGTTCAATTCCCAGCCAGGGCACATAACCAGGTTGCAAGCCAGATCTCCAGCCAGGCTAGCTCTGTAGCTGGAGACAGGTGAAAGACAACCATATATTGATGTCTCTCTCCCTCTCTGCCTCTCTACCTTCCCCTCTACCTAAAAATAATAAATAAAATCTTAAAAAAACAAACAAACAGTTATTAGTGAGGATTTGGCTTTTATTATGAAAGGAGCAAGTAGGCAGTTACCAGGAGTGATCCTAAAGGTACAATCAAGTCAGATTAAGGGGCAACGTTTCCTGATGAGTTTCTAAAAGAATGTAAGCAAATAACGGTTTAGTTATAAGATATATTTTATACTTTAGTCTAAAATGCTCACCCTGAATATTGATTTGTCTTGAAATTTGTACTCTACTTCTGCATTTTTACAAATTAGGCTTAAACTATAATTGGGTCATTGATTCATCTTAATATAATTAAAACATAACAATGTTAAAATGATTTAAAAGAAAAATTTTAAAAGAGTTGTACTCTCATGATAATTATTTTATATGTTGGAGCAAATTACAATGAACTAATTCTAATAAACACACACACACACACACAAATACCAGAGCCATGCCCTTGTGATAATTGTTTTAAATTGGAACAAATTGCAATGAATTGGTTTTAGCAGTTTTAATATGACAGTTTTTAGAACCAGCATCTTCAATGAATAATTTTGTAAAATTGAATCCTCCCTGGAAAAGATTGTGATGCTTTTCAGCTGGGCAGAGGAAAAGTTTCTCAGCAAATGCAGCTGACCTTATAAGGCTTTGGGAAGTGTGTGGAGGTAAACTCTTTCCTGAAGTGTCATGGCCTCTAAGGACAGAAAAGAGGTCTGGCTGCCAAGTGACGTACTAATTCTCATGGTTATCCTGCTGTCTGGAAAAAGAGTCATGCTTCATTTAGTAATTCCAATGTTTCTTCCGCTTCCTGTAAATGAAGGGGGCAGGAGTGGGGAATACATTCATTCACAAAAAAGGAATAGAAATATGTATCCCGTGGGAAGCTGCCATTTATAGAACTGTCTAAAAATGTGTATTTGGCCAGGTCAGGTGATATTTTGCAATGTTTTTGCAATGACCACTAAGTTTATACACTTGCTTTGGACATGTGTTCATTTCTCAAGCAGGAGTCATTTTGAAGAACTAAGAAAATGAGCTTGCCAAAGAATTACACTGTTACTATCGCTAATTTCTTCATATCTAGTTCAAATCATCTCCCCCAAGCAGAACTTACAGACATCTGTGAAATTAAAAAGTAATAGTGTACTGAGGATTTTCTTATCAATGACATTATTCTCATAGTAGAGTCTTACAAAGTATAGTCTTTTTAATTTCGTGTGTAATTTCATGACATTAAATAGGTCATAAAAATAACTGGGCAAAGGACAATTGAGACATTGCAGGACAAATCAGGTCTTAGAGCTCATCAGGCACGCTTGACTAGAAGACTGATCATTCTTGGACTCTAAGCATTTGAGGCAGGAATTAGTCTTCATCCCAGCTAACAGAGAGCATTTGAGAATAGGCAGAGGATGGCATATATAGTGTAAGGGACACAGATTACAGACTGAATCTTGACTTTACTGCATTCCTACTACCTCTCACACACTGTATGATCATCTCCCAAGACTTCAACTTCCTTAAACCTCAGGTTCAAAACAAGGAGTGAGGACTGAATTCCTTCTAAGGTCTTTTCTGGTTCTAAATTCTATGAATCCGTGTTATATTTAGCTCTTTCTCAATCATAAAGGGAAACCATGTTTGGCTTGCATTTTTATGTTTGTTCAAATCAATATTTCAAGTGAAAATTAACCACAGTTTTACTGTCTAAAGTTCATTAAACTTTCTCATTTGCTTATCTTTCTACCCATGAGACAAATAGGATGCATCATGCCCTGTCCTTCAGGGGGGTGGAAAACAAACAACAAAAAACAGCAACATCAGCCCTGGCTGGTGGCACAATGGATAAGGCGATGGTCTACAAACCCAAAGGTCGCTGGTTCGATTCCCAGTCAGGGCACATAACCAGGTTGCCAGCTAGATCTCCAGCCAAATCTGCAGCTATAGGCAGGTGAAAGGCAACCATACGTTGATGTTTCTCTCCCTCTCTGCCTCTCTTCCTTCCTCTCTCTCTAAAAAAATAAATTAAAACTTTTTTAAAAAACAAAACAAAACAGCAGCATCTACCTTATAGACTGAAATGGAAAGGACTGAAGTCACATTCTTCCTGAGATGATAGTCACTGTCTGTCTGCATAGGGGGTTGTTTTCACTCAGGAGGGTAAATCAGTCATGCGTTAGCCTCCCCCAGACCCCCATGCTAAATGTGTATCTATATACGGTTTCCTTCACTAAAGTATTGGTGTGACTTAGGATAATGACCAAAGAAAACAGAAAGACTAAAGATTTATGGTAAGTAGTTTATTTTCAGTTACCAAAGTGAAAACACGGAGGTGAGTTCTTTGTAAGGGCATTCACACATAGGTATCTCCCCCATGGTTCCTAATTTATCCTGCTAACCCCCTATCCACATATATACATGCACATACATGTACATATACTCATACACACTTAATAAAATTAACAGCAACCTCTTTTAGTGCTTCTTTTTCCAAAACTGCTCTTGGTTATTCTTTATCCCCCTTTTTTTTCTTCAGGAAATGATAGCACTACTTATTCCCTAGATAATAGTATTTTCCCACAGTGCATTTCCTCTTATCTCAGTTATACAGTCTAGATTCTTGAAGGAGAAGAAATTTGACCCTACAATGGAGAGGCAAGGATCAGCTAACTATCCAGATGATCCTTTCGTAAGCTAGAGGGAAAAAACAAATGACCCTATCTCTAAGCCTGTGTCTTTGTCTTAAGTCAGAAAAGTGAAGTGGAGATCAGATTCAGATCAAAATACGTTATCCTGCCTTTTTGCACTATCCCAGTCTTTGGGAGGTGTCTGACCAAATGGAGGAAGGAGATGCAACATGAAAGTAGGTTGAGGAAGGAAGAAGTCAGTGAAATCCAGCAGTAAAATTCAGGGGCCAGCTGAGCTGTCACATAATCAAGAGCCTTGTCCTAATTGCAACATCAACTACCGAGAGTAACTGCTGAAATAGCTGAAGAGTTCCCAGTGGTCAGGTGGTCAGAAAGAAGAGCTCTGCCTAAACTCCATGAGCTCTAATTTCTGTGTTTTGAATCGGTTTCTTAGACATAGAAGCTAACTATCCAATTTCCATGGCATTTTTTTCACCAGTCCATCAAAGTAACCCCTAATTACACTCTGGTTCCAACATTTAGTGTTTCTGCCATTAGGGGGGCAAAAGATTGTTTCGCTGCATATAAATATGGGTATTTCTGAGGTTTACTGAAAGGTGCTTGGTTTTGAGAGTGGTATGTTCACCCCACACAGACAAATTCTGTACCAATTGAGAATCAAACAGAAGAGCCAGATGTAAATGAAAATGTATTGCAGATATGATCTGATAAAGACGGATTAAAACCTCTCTTGACCTTGAAACTGAAATGGGTTTCTGCACAGGTCTAGGCATTGAAACTTACATTTGAAGTGAGTTGGGTCTGTAAGGTAGCACACACTCTGCTATCTGCCCCACACTGAGCTGCACGCACAGTTCAAGAGGAAAACTCACATGTATTTGGCAACCTTTAGCATACTGACATTGAGCATTAGCAAAAAGGAGGTGGAGATCAATATAAGTCAGATTCTTACCATCATACCTATCATATAAATCACTCCTCCTTCCAAGGAAAGGAACAAGTGAGGTCAGAGAAAAGTAAATGGTCCCATCGTGATATTGTTGAAAGAGTTGAGGTCCCTTATCTCTACATATATAAAAAAGAAGAGGCCCTGGCTGGTGACACAGTAGATAAGACACCGGCCTGCAAACCCAAAGGTCGCTGGTTCAATTCCCAGCCAGGGCACATAACCAGGTTGCAAGCCAGGTTTCCAGCCAGCTCTGTAGCTGGAGGCAGATGAAAGGCAACCATACATAGATGTCTCTTTCCCTCTCTGCCTCTTCCCCTTCCCCTCTCTCTAAAAATAATAAATGAAATCTTTAAAAATAAAAATTAAAAAATGGAAGAAGAAGAAGAGAAAGAACCTGGGATCAAAGTGGATGATTTTCCTTACAATGGTAATGAGACTGAGAACATTTAGTAGATTATCCCAAACTTACACTATGAACTGAATGTTATTTTTTTTTTCAAAATAATGATTATAAAACCTGGACCCTCTAATCATTTTACTAGTGCTCATATTTCTTTTTCCTTTTTCTTTTTCTTTTTTTGGAGCTTGTCGTAGATTCATTCCTTTGTTTACTCAGCACACGCAGAATTCTTACTCTGTGACAGGTACTAGGGATACAATTGTGGCCCTGACAAAAGAATGATGTATTTGAGGAGATAAACAAGTGAGGAAACAGCTTCAATATATGGTGGAAAGTGTTAACAGCAGAAAAAAATGATGGGGACAATTTCACACAGATGAATATAGACATCAAAATTTAAAAGATGAATAAGAGTTAAACTGTCAGGCAAATAGAGAAAACATGAAAGACAGAGAGAGACAGAAAGCAACATGTCCAAAGGTATGAGAAGCTATACTACTTCAGCAGGCTTTAGGTAATCAGTGTGGTTTGCCTGAAATTTAAGTGACTAACAAAAGGGAAATTTCTTTATCTGCCTCAATTAACATTATGTCACTTATTTTCTAGGATATCACTTCATACTTTTATGCAAATAACTTATTGGACCCTGTTCTCTTCAAAGTCAAGACAATAACAAAAATGGAACCATATTGCTCTGTAATGACTTTCCCATACTTCCACTAAAAGAAAAAGCACATTCTATCAATGCTGGATTTATTTCTTTGTAGTCTTTTCCTTAATAGCTATCTATGTGGTGGTTCTTATATTTTTAATTTGTTTTGTTTAGAGAGTAAGCCCAATTTTCCCATATTAAAAAAAAAAGGGGGGGGGGCCTGGCTGGTAGCACAATGGATAAGGCGCCAGCCTGCGAACCCAAAGGTCGCAGGTTCAATTCCCCAGCCAGGGCACATAACCAAGTTGCAAACCAGGTATCCAGTCAGGTCTGTGGCTGGAGGCAGGTGAAACGCAACCATACATTGATGTCTCTCTCCCTCTCTGCCTCTCTCCCTTCCCCTCTCTCTAAAAATAATGAAATAAAATCTTAAAAAAAAAAAAAGATAAAGAAAAAAAAAAGGAATTTACTGCTCATTCTATTCCTGGGGATATTTGCAGAAATTCTTTCTTAGGACCTTTATTTTTCCAGCTACACTTTAAATGTTATCATAAAAGAAATGGTCTCATTCAGTAAAATAAAGGTAATAAATTTACTATCCCTGAGGATTTAGAATACATACAAAAAAGGACAGCATTCAATCATGGAGAATTAGACAAGGATCAGCTGATTAAGAGCCTTGAACTATTCATAAAAAAATGATTAGAAGGAAGCAAGGTGATCATATCTGTGCCTTAAATTTTGGGGGAAGGAATGGACTCGAAACACAAGACATGAGGATGTCAAATGACTAAATGGCTGCTATATTCATGAGAAAGAGCTATTTACTGGGAGTTTAACTAGGACGAAGTTAAAAAGAGAGAAGGGGGTAGATCTAAGAGATGTTTAAAGGACAGTTCAACAGGATGAGGTGGAGAAGATAGGAATAACTAAGGTTAGAGAAGGTAGAGCCCTTTGCTGAGATTAGGGACACAGGAGAAAAAGAAGTCAATGGGACAATGAATGCAGCAAAGTATTGAATTTGATTTTGGACCTTTTTTTTTTTTTTTTTTTTTTTTTAGCTTGAGGCCCCTGTGGGATAATCAGATTGCAGTTATTTAGGAATATTTTCAAAGCTAGTAAAAGAGCCTATGCGAATAAAGCCAATTTTTCAAAAGCTGTCAAAATTACTTTAGAAGTAAGACTGCTATGTAAAGTTCATTTAGTGCGAATGCTCTTTTTTGTTTTCATTTTCAAGGACTATGATTATAAATCAGTCACGTATATGGTTCTCTACAACCTTACTATAATGTAACCTAATTTTTAACCCAACCTGAAGCAACTGGCATAGATTACGGACCCATAAAAAATGGGTATGCTTTGTCAGTCAAAAATAAGATTTTAAAAAGTTTAAAGTTAGAAAATAAAAGAGAAATTCTTAGATGAAAGATAAGCTAAATCTTCTCCCATTTCCCTCTCATCTATGAACTTGGTGGCAGGATATATTTTTATTCTATTAAAGTCTCAGGTAATGTTTCCAATAAAACACTGTTTCTAGATGCTTTAGCATATAGTCTACAATGAGATAAACTTTCCTTTGTTAAGATCCATCTTCTTTCCCCAGACTCTTAAATAAGAAAATTTTTTAATAATAGGGGAGAAATGTATTCTTAAATATATAAATCTAGAAAATGTCTATCTCTTGAGATTTTATGAATAACCTAATTTGTGGGCTATCATCAAGAATTATCTGAGAATTACTCAGAATATTCAATTGAGCCCTGGCTGGTGGCACAGTGGATAAGACGCCAGCCTACAAACCCAAAGGTCACTGGTTCGATTCCCCAGCCAGGGAACATAACCAGGTTGAAAGTCAGGTCTCCAGCCAGGTCTGTAGCTGGAGGCAGGTGAAAGGCAACCATACATTGATGTTCCTCTCTCTCTGGAAATAATCAATAAAATCTTATTTATTTATTTATTTTCTTTTAACGATTTTTTGTATTTATTATTTTTAGAGAAAGGGGAAAAGAGAGAGGCAAAGAAGGAGAGAGACATCAGTGTGTGGTTGCCTTTCACTTGCCTCCAGCCATGGATCTGGCAGGAGACCTGGCTTGCAACCTGGTTATGTGCCCTGGCTGGGAATCGAACAATAAAATCTTTTTTAAAAAAAAGAAAGAAAAGAATATTCAATTGAAATTATTAATATGACTAACAACATTTTAAGGTCTTAAAATGTTATATTTTTCTTCAGGGTGTTAAAAATAAGAAAATAAATGTACTCCACATCTCTCTCCATTCACACAGTCAGGACCATCAATTGCTGTGAGGAAGCTACTCACATCCAGTAAATATTGCATTTTCAAAAGGAATAAAATTATATCTTACAGTTTCATTTTGTTTGTTTGTTTACTTTCAGATTGCACAATGGATGATATTCCCAGAAGACCTCTCTTCTGGCAGCACAAATGAGGGATTAATTACAGTTTATCTGATTGTCCAGTACTTAAGAAATGGAAAATAAACACAGGATGGCTATATACAGTACAAAACTTTTGCACAGTTTTCTATTTCTAAATAATAATTTTAAGACTGTAGAAACATTTGCCCTGAAAGAATAGATAGAATTTAATTTGCTATTCTCTAAGACTGCATTGTAGTCTCCTAAAGGTTTGATTTTTATGAACATGTAGCATATCAGAAATGGGCAGATAACAGAGTCTTAATTTATAGGTTCAATGTTAAATAATTATTTGGATGTCTCATAACAATCATATGCTAAAGGAGTAAGTTTTAGATTAACACCTATACTAATTCATCAGGCATATGAAGTGATACATTTATTTAAAGAAAACCACTTATTTTAATAAAAATAACACTGCATTTATATAGTAGAAATATACAGAAGAAAAGCAACTAAATAAGAAATGTCTTCCTCCCACCCCAAGTATCCAGTACCAATCTTCTGCAATCTCTCTAACCTTCTTCTCTCCCTCCCTACCCATAAGAAACTACTACTATCAGTCATCAGAGTTTTTATTTCTTTTTGTATATTCTATTAGGAGAAATATCTAGATTTACAAGTATATATGTTATCTATCTATAAATCTCTCTATTCCCTTTTTAGAACAGGTATGAACACATTGTAGCCTGTTGTGCTATTTAATTTTGTTTTCAATTAACAAATCTTCAATATTGTTTTATATTAATGAGTAAAGTACTTTTTTCTGTTACAGCACAAGCATGGTGTTCCATTGTATGAATGGCCACAATTTTAGACAGAGCCTTTTCTTTAACCTTAAATGAATTTGGTTAAAAAATATATTGGGGCCCTGGCTGGTGGCACAGTGGATAAGGCGCCAACCTGAGAACCCAAAGGTCACTGGTTCGATTTCCAGCCCAGGGCAAATAACCAAGTTGTAAGCCAGGTGTCCAGCCAGGTCCATAGCCAGAGGCAGGTGAAAGGCAACGTACATTGATGCCTCTCTGCCTCTTTCTCTTCCCCTGTCTATAAAAATAATAAATAAAATCTTTTAAAAATTAAATATATATATATATTGTATATATATATATATTGTATATATATACAATATATATATATTGGCTTTTGAAGGCTCAAAAGTAGAAAATCCCCTAACTGTTCAGGCAGTTTTTAATTCCATTTCATTTCTCTGAATAATTTTATTGGGAAAGGAAGAGTCCTTAACCAACCCCCACCCTAACATTGAGGTCTCAGCTACTCTTCTCCCCCTTGAAGAGTTTTAATTTTAAGAATACATGTTCTCAAAATGCTTAGATCCCTGACATGTTAAATTGTCAGTGAGTGCAATTATAGATGGATATTTCCCCCCTTCCTCTTTATACTTAATCTGAACCTTCAAAATATTTTACATTAAATATAGATTAATTGGCCAATCAGATGTTATAAACTTAATAATAAAATAAAGAACTTTAAGAGGATTGCAAGGTCAGGGAAAATTCTTGGTCAGAGGAAGGTCAGGCATCTGATTGCTCATAGGAGTCATAGATACCATCTGCAGGCTTCTGCCTGTTGCTTAATAGTTCAGGATTCTTGAGTCAGGAAGTGAATTCCTGAGGTAATCTGTGGGAATTTCTAGTGTCCTTCTCAGAGCCTTTTCTGAAGACCACCAGGATAAATTATTTACTATGATGAAACTTAGGGAGAAAATTGACCTCAAAAGTTTACTTAGCCCCTAAGCTTGTATGTCATAAACTCACTAAGCCAACTACTATCAAACACCTACTATCAAACTCACCAAGCAGGGTAAACACAGAGTGTAGAGCCCTGCTCTCCCCAGACACTCCTCAGATGCCCCATAAACTGCTTGCCAATGGTTCCAAATCCTGTAGGACACCTTGGGGTAGAACCCAGTCTGTTCCTCTGGTTTCATAAAATGGAGAATCTTTGTAGGAGTGTGTGTTTCTTTGGCAATATTTTTTTACTTGTTTTCCTCTTTATACTCAGAAATTTAATCATTTAACAGGGCTTTACTGAAAATATTACTAAAACTTAATACAAAATTCTATTCTGAAGGAGAAAAAGAACTTATGTATCTGCAAGTGTACTTTGTTTTGGGAGGAAAGAATGTCTCTAACATCATGGATTCATTATAGTTAGTGCCTCAAATGTGTTCACTTTCTAATAAGGCAGCCTTTCTCATGCTCCATGTCCATCAGGCTATTAGACAGGATTTGGCCAGGGTTTCCTCCTCTAAGATTCTATTGTATGTTAATTCTTCTAGACTTCAGAGCTTTCTACACGGCATTGAAGTCAAATGAATTCAAAGCCAAAGGCTGTGGCCCTTTCCCAAATATGGATCAGGTCTCCCTACTTCCTGTCCTATGAACAGAAGTTCTAATGTCCAGCACTTCATGAAGAATTCTCTGCTGCACTACCTCACCTGTTGACTAAAACTTAGGCTGATACAAGTGAACAGATTAGGTACACAGGAACTTGCTTTGCTCATCAGGCTTTATGCATTGGGTAACCTATGCATGGGGTAGTTTTCTGAGACAGTATCTACAGCTAAACTAGTTTGTCCAGTTTCTTCTCTGCTTTAACCTTTGACTGAACCTTGATTACACTGTTCTTAAAACTTTGCATTATCCTAGTTTGGATCACCTCATTTCTGAATCTACCTGATAATTTATATTTAAGGAAATTCTTTATAACAACTAAATCTTCTTTTTTGGCTATTCTAACTGATTAAGCCATTCCTGATCTCCTAAGATAGGACTAATTGCCTTTACTATTTCTGCCAAATGCCTTCTATTTATGCCAGTTGGAACTTATTATATTATATTGTAATTAACTGTCAAAAATCATGTCTTATTCACTGTTGTAGCTCAGTGTCTAGCACGTTGCCTGACATGTAAAAGTTCACCAAGTGAATACAAATGAAAATTGAAGCCAAAGCAAGAAGAAAATCAGAGTGAGAGATATGCAGAGAGGAAGATAGACATGGTATAACCACCACAGATAATTCCTACCAAAGTACGTTTGTGTTAGAAATTAGTTTGGCACATAACCATGAACAAATCTCATGTAAACTTGCCCATGTATGGCAATATGAAAAGTGGTGATGGAGTGAGATGAATTCTGAAGCAGAGAATAGGGTAATTTTTGAGGAAAAATGTATAAAGAACAGTAGGAGAAGAAGGAATATAAATGCACTTTATCATAGATTATTTTAGAAGCATTAATATACAAAATGGCAACATCGCATTAAAAGAATATATAATCCAATGTGCCCTAGTGTATGCTTCTTTTTGAAGTATAACTTTAATGAAAAATTATATATGTCAACTGGAAAATGATGATGCAAAAATGTGTTAATGTTTCAAATATTACTGCTACAGCAAAAAACAAAACAAAACAAAAACAAATATGCAATAAAAGAAAAGGGAAACATCTCAAAATATTAACACATGTTTAGTGAAAGAACATAGGTGACATTTTAATAGTACTTATTTTCTAAAATTAAATTTAATAAGCATGTATTGCCTTAATCATTTCCAAATTTCTAGTTTTTCTTGCAAAAATCAATCTTGTGAACAAAAGAATATAGTTCCCATAGCAACTAGAAAGGTTGCAAATCTCCCTCCTTGAATCAACATAACTTAACCATTGATTCTTTTCAACAGAATAGGGCAGTGAAACTCTGTATTAAGAGAATTGTTTATACCAAAGCCAAATATATCATTATACCCTTACAATGAGCACTAATTATTATCAGAAAAAAATTTAATGCTTTCAGATATTTGCAGGCAGAGACAAGTATTTTTCACTTCTCCATAACAAGTGTCTTCAAGAAAGTGTGGCACCCAAGTATGCTGAATAAGTCTTCATCTATTATTTTCCACCTATACATGCACAATCATGCATATAGGGCATAAATGCATAACATAAAGAGATATACTGCTAATGTCACATATCAGTCCAGAGCTCATTTAAAAAAATGAAATAGTATATAAGATTTAGTTGAGCAAAAAAACTAAAAATGTTTTACACCCATACTCTGTAGGGGTTAGGTGGGAAACCAAACACTATCTGTGAACATAAAAAAAGAAAAGAAAAGAAAGAAAGAAAAAGAAAGAAAGAAAGAAAGAAAGAGAAAGAAAGAAAGAAAAGAAGATGAAAGAAACAATGGAATTTATTTATAAAAATTATGTATTTAAATATTTCTCTTTGAGGACATTTTTCATTGGGGAAATTAAAAAGTTACTCTGGCTAAGATTGGGTAAATAGGGAGGATGGGGCATGAGGATCTTGATGTTTTGGGTCAAAATCTACTTAACACAGAATGGTTTGTGCAGGTACACATGTAAATCACCCATCATGAAATGGGAAAATGCATTGAAAGAGTCTTTTTAAATTGTTTTACTGAAGCTGAATGCATCCTCTCACAACAACACCAGCTGGTACACTGATACAGATGGTTTCTAAGAATACTCACCTAATGGAGAAGCCTGTACTACAAGGACCCTGCCCTCCAGAAGATAATTCTAGGGTTTTCTGCACCTCCACTCTGTATATGGATAGGTAGATAGGTCAATAAGTAGGTAAACAGACAGATGATACATAGATAGGTAGATATATAGCTAGAAGCTAGGTGGATGGATATAGATAGGTAGGTAGATCGATATGGATCCTTGTTTTCACGGATCTAAATATATCTTAAAGCACATGAGAATAAATATTTCTCTACTTTTATTAAAAATAGAAAGGTCACTGATTTTTGGTAGTACTACATCTTCTACATTGTGACCATTTTACTTGAATGATAGGAGCTTTTAAACAAAATTAGAACTTTTTATATTAAAAAATGCCATTGACTTAGATATAATAGCATAACTAAAATCACAGTATCATTTCAGAAAACTGTCAATTGAAAGAGGGTCCAAATTATATTAAAACTTTACTTGTCATCAAAATTGCTAGAACATCAATTGCTGGAACATTCTTCTTTTAATTAGTTTTTAAATTGTGAATTTCCATTATGACCATTCATTTGCAAAAATAATCTTAAATTATAATGGTTTCTGTAATTCATTCTTTGGCTTCAACAATTGAATTGCAAATCCAGAAAAATTAATAGGGTTTTATAAGGAAACATTGTAGAAATCAATGTTTTTAAAACATATAAAAGCAATAATGTAAGTAGTACTTTATTTCTGCTTTATACTTTGAGTTTTATTTCATTCTTAAGAATATGCAAATTAGCATTAACCAGCTCCAGGCAAAACATCAGGAAGCATCATTGTAATTATTTTTGATTTGTGTTTTATTCTATTTAAGAAAAATATGGTTTCAATGATTAGCAGCCTGTCTTCAGTTTAGTTCCTTGTAGATATTCTCAAGGTTTTATCTAATACTTAAATATTTTTTACTAGTTTAGATAAGAAGTTAGAAATAAGAGAAAATTTCAAAGTTGTTCATTTTAGTCAACTAGGATCCTCCCTGGTTTTCACTGAATATCTATTACTGTGCATTGCTCTACATATAAATAGATTAAAATGTGTATCTGTTAGTTGCCATTAGTTTATCTACATAGATTTACATGGACATCAGTACATAAACCATAATACTATTTATTGTGTTCAATATGTCAATCCGTGTGTGTGTAAGTACTTCACATAAATTATTGCATTCAATCTTCAAAGCAGCTCTATGTAGTAGGTACCAGTATTATACCCATTTTCCAGATTACAAACAAAACAAAACAAAGCAAAACAGGGGTGAGGGGACTACCACATCTTGATCAAGTTTATGGTGTACAAGAGTCAGAATTGAGATTTCAACACAAGCAGAAAACCAATAAAATGTATACTAGTCAATCTAATTTAATAATAAAATTCACATGAGGTCAGAAAAAGTGAGTAATTAGAAATGTGGCTAATGATTTCAACTTATCTCCATCCTGTTGATATATGAACTACATTTTGTAAGTTCAGTTTTTTAATGACCTAAAGGAAATAATTGTAATAGTGAGAATCATAAAGACAAGCCTGATAGTAACAATGTTATCACCAGTGATTTCAGATTTTAATCAAAGTTTATACTAAGGCACCTGGATTCCTAGAAAAATCAGAGAAATTTGCATGTTAAAACCTGTTCAGCAGGTATGAATGTGTATTTATATAGAGGATCCATTCCCTTTCCTAATCAGGTGATTTTAGGAATATTCTGGATTCTGGAGGCAGAGTAGGACAAGGAGAGAAGGAAGTAGCAACATAACAAGGATCTGTAGCAATTTCATAAACTAAAGAGAAACTGTTTCTTTTGATGATTTTCAGAAGTTCAGATATTATCCTACTAGATTCTAAGGCTAGTTCTAAGACTTAAGTAACATTTTGATGTAGCCTCAGGTCCCATAATGTTTTCAAGAGCAAGAAGTGGACAAAAAAAAGCGGCTTTGAAGTCCTCAATCTTAAGTAGGTACCATGACTGCCAGTAACTTTTGTCACAGACTTTAGCCAGGAGAAACATTTCATTTTGTAAGCCTTTCCCATGTTACTGAAATAGTGGAAAACTGAGAACATCATGCTTTGGGATGTTTGCCCAGACTAATGTCACTAACTGTGGCATTAAACTCAATCTCACCTTTTGACTTAACCGCCTCATCTCTGACTCCTGGTCCTCTAAACTGGGGCTTACTGATCTGTGACTGTCACAACATGACCATAAAGTACAATACAGATTGACTGCAGAAAGAGTGTTCACATTTTCTAGGGGTAGAAAATAAAGCAGGAGACTATGAAAGATGCATGGTAAAATATTTACCCACATAATTTTATATATTTATTTATTTTAAAGATTTTATTTATTATATTCATAGAGAAGGGAAAGGAGAGAGGCAGAAAAGGAGAGAAACATCAATGTATTCATATATTTGGTTCTGTTTTGCTTGTTGTTAGTTTTGTTCATTATTATCCTGTAATGGGTGAGATCATATGGTATTTGTCCTTCACTGACTGGCTTATCACTAAGCATAATACTCTCCAGTTCCATCCATGTTGTTGCAAAGGGTACAAGTTCCTTCTTTGTTTCTGCTGTATAGTATTCCATTGTGTAAATGTACCAAAGTTTTTTGATCCAATCATCCACTGATGGGCACTTAGGCTGTTTCCAGCACTTGGCTAATGTAAATAGTGCTGCTATGAACATAGGTGTACATAGGTTCTTATGAATTGGTGTTTCAGGATTCTTTGGGTATAGTCCAAGTAGTGGAATTGCTGGATCAAAAGGTAGTTCCATTTTCAGTTTTTTGAGGAAACCCTATACCATTTTCCACAGCGGCTGCACCAGCCTGCTTTCCCACCAACAGTGCATGAGGGTTCCCTTTGCCCCACATCCTCACCAACACTTGTTGTTTGTTGATTTATTGATGATTGCCATTCTGACAGGTGTGAGGTGGTATCTTGTTGTGGTTTTAATTTGCATCTCTCTGATGACTACTGATGTTGAGCATTCTTTCATATGCCTCTGGGCCCTTTGTATGTCTTCCGCAGTGAGTTGTCTGTTCAGGTCCTTTGCCCATTTTTTAATTGGGCTGTCTGTCCCTCTGGTGTTGAGTTGCATTAGTTCTTTATATATTTTGGAGATCAAACCTTTGCCTGAGGTATCATTGGTAATTATGTTTTCCCATCTATGTGGATTCTTTACAAAAACTACCTTATGTAATAGATTAGTGGTTGCCAGCGATGGGATGGGAGAACTGTGTGAAAGGGATAAAAAAAAAAAAAAAAAAATTGGTAAAATTTAAAATGTAGTTCCCCAGTATCATCAACTGCATTTCAAGTGTTTAATAGCCACATGTGGTTAGCAATTACCTAATTGGACAGCCAAGAAAGGTCATGTCTACCTTTGTTGCAAGTCCAATTGGACTGGTATAGTGAAAAGATTTAAATTTAAACACACCTTGGTTAGCCTCTTCAGCTATTTGAGCCCAAGTTCTGGTGCTTACTATCTGTGTGATTTAGGCAAATTATTTAATTTTCTAAACATCAGCACCTACCATATAAGAATATTATAAAAATTAAAGAATCAACCCAAATGTTGCTGGTTCGATTCCCAGTCAGGACACATAACCAGGTTGCAAGCCAGGTCCCCAGGCAGGTCTGTAGCTGGAGGCAGGTGAAAAGCAACCACGCATTGATGTCTCTCTCCCTCTCTCCCTTCCCCTTTCTCTGAAAATAATAAAATATATTTTTTAATCATCTGAGAGGATACAAGTACTAAATACCTTTGGTACATGGTTCCTATTACCTTTTCAAAAAATGCTAGGTAATAATTGTGTTCAAAATGTTATTTACCTATCATATTCAAGGCAAATTTGCATGCTACAAAATAATTTGTTTAATTCTATAAACCAAAATATAAAAACTATAAAATCCTGTCAAATATATAAGTAACAATAATAGCAAAAAATTGAGGGGGGATGGAGGAGAAGGAGACAAAGAAGGGTAACAGTTTAGTCAAGGAACTAGCATGAATAACTCATGGACATGGACAGCATATGGGACTGACTGTGGTGGGGGGGGCAGAGGGGGAAAATGGGATGAAAGTAATACAACAATAAAACAAAATTTTAAAAAAATGTCACTGTTGTTATGAAGGAGTGATATATCCATTAATTCAATTCAGCTGTTATTAAAATATGGTCATCTTTGCTGAATATAATTTCTTTTATTATTTTAATTGTATTTATTTATTTTAGAGAGAGAAGCATCAATTTGCCATTCCACCCATGCATTAGTTGATTCTTACATGTGCCCTGACCTGGGATGGAACCTGTGCAACCTTGGCCTATTCGGAGATAATCCTCCAACCAACTGAGTTACCTAGTCAGGGCCCAAATAAAGTATTTTTCTGAACATTTTATTGATAATCAGCATTGTTGTTGTTTTAAAGGTTTTATTTATTATTTCCAGAGAGAGAGGAAAGGAGAAAGGCAGAGAGGGAGAGAAACAGAAACATCAATGTATGGTTGCCTTTCACCTGCCTCCAGCTACGGACCTAGCTGGAGACCTGGCTTGCAACCTGGTTATGTGCCCTGCCTGGGAATTGAACCAGCAACCTTTGGGTTTGCAGGCCAGTGTCTTATCCAATGTGTCACCAGCCAGGGCTGATAATCAATGTTTTAATAATGCTTTTGTTTCTTAAATTACCTTTACCTAAGTGAGAAGAAAGTAATAAATATTAATCTTACACTCAATAGAGTAAGATTTCTGTACTATAGATTCACTCTTTAAAGTAAATAAACTTTTCTCTTGCTATATTCTAAAGCATCGTTGCAGGTAATAGGCTGTTGCAGGTAATACCACATCTCATTCGTATCACATGGCATTCATTGTAAGTTTCACGATCACAGAGTTAAATTTTGAAATGGTTCAAAGATGGGATTATTGTATTTTAGACATATCCACACAGGCACATGAAGAAAGACCTTCAATGGTTTTCTCTCCCAAGTGGAATAGCCTTTGAAAATGACAAAAATAAAAGTTTTTTATTCATTGGTTGGTATGTGTTTTTACCACCATAATGTTCACATGTGAAGTTTTTTTAAAGATGATACTTAAACTGTATACAATAGACTTTCATATTGTCATTTTAATCTATAAATCTTTTATACTTTATGCACTTTATTAGCCATGGTCTTGACTTAGGATAGTTCTATTTATTCTGACTTTGCGATGGTGCTAAAGCAGTACCATTCAGTAGAAACGAGCTAGGCTTAGCTATAATTTTCTGTAGCCTAGGTATATGAAATGCATTTGCAACTTAATTACATTTTCAACTTATGATGGATTTTGGGGGACATAACCCCATTGAAAATCAAAACCATCTAGTATATATAGGCCCTGACTGGTAGCATAGTGGATAAGGCACCAGCCTGAGAACCCAAAGGTCACTGGTTCAATTCCCAGCTACGGCACATAACCAGGTTGCAAGCCAGGTCTCCAGCCAGGTCCTGAGCTGGAGGCAGGTGAAAGGCAACCATACATTGTTCTCTCTCTCTCTCTCTCTCTCTCTCTCTCTCTCTCTCTCTCTCTCTAACTCTCTGTCCCTTCCCATCTCTCTAAAAGTAATAAATAAAAAACATATTTTAAAAGCATCTAGTATATATAAATGGCATTAAAGTTTTTAAAAAGTGACTATATGCTTAGTAAAAAATCTTAATACATGGTTTATTTTGAGGAAATATTTTAAATGGAAGAAAAAAATCTGCTTTAACATATAGAAGACTCATCAGAAAATATATGCAAAGCACTTGCTAGAGTATATGCATAATCATTGAAAATACAATTTAATAAACTTAAGATCTGATTTTTGCAGAAAAGAAAAATACACTCATGCTGTTCACAATCAAAATGATTGTTTTGAAGTTGACTACCTAGAAATAGAGATAATCAATAATATGGTGAGTTGCCTTAGCTTAAAATGTCGAGAACACTCGTGTTTCACCTCCTCAATAAAGAGTTATTTCCTGAGATGAAAGATAACTATTGAAGTAAAACCCAACTTAAAGTTTCCCAGGGTGATAAACTTTATCTTTCTCCAGTCTTTAACCAGTTTATGAATTGCATGTCATCTTCGAGTATAGAAAAGCACAAATCTTTAACAAGTGTTTATGCTCATTGTTCCCAGGCCATAATTTTAAAATCCTGCTTTTGTCAGTTTTGAAAAAAAAGAAAAAGAAATATTCTTAAATGACAAAGAAGAAAGATTTCATAAAATCTTATTTTTGACTCTTTTCAAAAATCATATGAAACAACTCTGAAAGGAAAATATAAAATATATGAGAAAATATTTACCTTTCATAGACTAAGCTACACTGAAAAGAAAAAAAGAGAAAGGAATGAAACAACTCAATGTATCTATTGAACATCATTAGTATCCAAAGCCTTGATGTTAATCACGTACTCTATACAATGTAAAGAAAAAGGAGTCCTTGCATGTAAGAATGTAGCCTAGATAAGGTAAGTAGAATTTGAGCTTGAAGGACAAGGAGCTCTGGGAGGAATGTGAGACAGATAAAGTCTTGGAAGTGGTAAAGACAAGGCATGTACTGAGCACACAAAATATTTCAGTTAGGCTAGAATATAAAATGTTAAAAAGAAAATGTGTAGATTTAATGGGGAAAATGCTTATTGAGTCAAGAGAATCTGCATGCTGGATATTTTCTTGATAAGACAGTTTGGAATTCTAAGATTGTTTTCTATCATAAGAACAACAGAGCAGTGTTTTTTTGAAGACTAGAAGAAAGGTTGAGGCAAGAAGAGATTAGATATGGAATCCAACTGGGTGATTTTGCAATAGCCCACTGACAGGGTGAGGTGGACCTGCCCTAGAAAGAGCAGTAATGGTATTGAGAACATTCACGGGAAGTGTGCTCTAGAGGTAAAATCCATGATACCTGGCAAACAGTTAGATGTAGATAGCAAACAATAAAGAGAAGCCAATGCAGTTTGAAAACTTGGGCCTGGGGTATGGGAGATGATGCTAAACTATCAACAGAATTAGATAACTCAAAAATTTAAGCTTTTGGCCCTGGATGGTAGCACAATGGATAAGGCACCGGCCTGCGGACCCGAAGGTTGCTGGTTCAATTCCCCAACCAGGGCACATAATGAGGTTGCAAGTCAGGTCTTCAGCCAGGAGTCTCTGCCCGCCCCTCTCCCTTCCTCTCTCCCTGGAAATAATAAATAAAATCTTTTTTAAGAAAATGCTTTAAATTTTTTATTTAATTTAAGCTTTTGGAAGTGAGTAATGGTCAAAATGAATACTTTAATTTTTATCATATTTTTAACATATATTTATTGATCATCAATAAACCAAGCTAAGTGCTGCAACCAAAATGCTGAGCACAGAATCTGTTGAGGAAAACAGCTGAGCTGTTTGATAATGCAAACAAATGTAAGCTTAAAACTATAACAAATGTGACAAGCACTGTGAAGGGGAGATGCTCAGTTACACTTGAGTTTACAGTAAAAGGAGCAGTTTCTGGATTTCTAGAGGAATGCTTCTTCCATTAAAGTGACTCTTAATTTGAAACCTAAAGGACAGGTGGTGGAAGTCAAATGGAAAAGGCCAGCAAAGAGCCTTCTTTCTAATGCTGTGTGTGTGTGTTTGTGTGTGTGTGTGTGTGTGTGTGTGTGTGTGTGTTGTTGTTGTTGTTGTGTGAAATCATCACCACTGCTACACCTACTTGTAGCTAGAAACAGGATGACACTTGTGAGGAATGGAAAGATGGTCATGACACTGAAATAGGCAGTGAGAGAAGGGGAGGTGTGGTCTTGGACTAGAGTGGCAAAGAAGAGCTAAACCATGCAGATTTTTGTGGGTTATGTTAAAAGGTCTTTTTCCTTAAAAACAATAGAATGGCATTAAAAATGTTTAAGCATAAAACTACCATAAACAGAGTATGAGGTGGTACCACAGATGCTGTGAGGTAGCTAGACAGGGGAGATGTGCACATGTTTAAGAAATATTTCAGCAGTAAAAGGAGTAGAATTTTAAGATGGATTGGAAATTGTGAATTAGGGGAAAGGAAGATCAGGGTGACTTCCATATTTTTGTATAATCCAACAAGATGGATGAGATGGGAATTGTGGAAAAGGTCCATCCCCGGCAGAGGAGGAAACTATGAGCTGATTTTTGGACATAAGTAATTCAGGGCACCAGGGAAATTTTCAAGTAGATATATCTGTAGCTATTAAAATGGAATAGATATTCCTGAGGTAGGTGAAAAATGGAGGTAAAGACCTAAAAGTCACTGGCAGGAAAGCAATAGTTGAAGCCATAAGAGTAGATAAAATATCAAAAAATAGGCCCTGGCTGGTGGCACAGTGGATAAGGCTTCAGCCTGCAAACCCAAGGGTCGCTGGTTTGATTCCCAGCCAGGGCACATAACCAGGTTGCAAGCCAGGTCTCCAGTCAGGTCTGTAGCTGGAGGCAGATCAAAGGCAACCATACATTGATGTCTCTCTCCCTCTCTGCCTTTCTCTCTTCCCCTCTCTCTGGAAATGATAAATAAAACCTTTTTTTAAAAATCCAAAAATAAAATGAAGGGAGAAGGACCAAAGGTAGAGTTTTATTATCAACATTGCCAAACAGAAGGAAGACTTACCCAGGAAAGTGGCAGGAAAGGAATAATCACAGAGCTAGAAGTAAAATCTGAATAATGAAACACTGTAGAGTGTCATGAAAACATAATTACCTACATTGTCCATGCATAAGCCCTGTTATTTATTTAATGATATAAACAGCATCAAAACGTACCAGTATTGCCTTTGGTTGTCTTCTAGATACTCTTTCCCCGCAAGTCCAGCAAACACAAACACACACACACACACACACACACACACACACACACACACACACCTCCCTGTTGTTTTAGTTAAGTAAGAGTAAATGGTCATGAAAATTGCTCTTCATATTCCTCAATAACAGGTCTGAATTTAGACTAACAGATTCTTGATGCATTCTTTTGTTTTTCTGAGCTTAACCTGTTAAGATATTGTGGCACAGGGCCAGTTTTACTTAACAATGGACGGTATCAGCATGCAACAACAAAGTCACAGGCTTACATGAAAACTATAAAAGGATACTCGCTGTATTGTTCTTGCCCTTGGAACGCTCCTTCCTTCCTTTCCTGTTTTCTTGCTGCCCTAGGATGTCAGCTCAAATTTACTGTCATTGTTGTCATTTGGCCAATGAATATCATGAAATGTGGTAGGCACTTAACCTTGTGTGACTTCGAGAGCAGGCAGCCTGAAGCCTGACTTCTCAAAGCAGGTTATCAGATTGGCTGAATGTTCTTGGAATACAAATGTGACAGGAAGGTTTGTCATTTTCCCCCAACTGAAATTTACCCTTCAGAATCATTTTTGCATCTCATATAAAAGTTACAGCTTTCAAGAAATACAATTTGCTTTCTCTAGGTTTCAAAAGTAGTCTACATATTTAGGTAACGTTCTGAAAGTCTGTTAAGAACTTTCTTAAAAACAAAGACCTATTCTGATGAGAAATAAGCCTAGGGCAGGGTTTCTTAACTCAATTGCTATTTCATTGTGGACCACAGCATTCTTTGCTGTGGGGGGTTGTCCTGTGCATTGTAGTACATTTAGCAACATCCTTGGCTGGCTTCTATCTTCCAGATGCCAATGGTATCCTTCCTCCAAGTTATGATAATCAAAAATATCTCCAGACATTGCCAAAGGTCCCCTGGGTGGGGGCGAGGGGCAAAAATCATCCCATGTTGTGAGCCACTGACCTAAGTACCTCATTGTAAAGTAAAAATGAATAGCATTTGTATAATATACAGGGCTGCAAAAGGAGGTTACAGTCATGAGTATGTGAAGCAGAGTTTATTCTTGTATTATTCTTCAAGAAACAGCTATAAACCTACTTTTGCTCACACTTGTATACTGTGAAACATAATTTAAATTTCCCTATTTTTTGTCGTTATGTAATATAATCATATCTAAAAATAAATAGAAACAATTGCCTTATCTTTTGTTTTACTTTGAGGGTGGTGGTTTTTTTGGGGGTGTTTTGAATTTTACATACCAATTTCTTTCTTTCTTTCTTTCTTTCTTTCTTTCTTTCTTTCTTTCTTTCTTTCTTTTTTTCTTTCTTTCTTCCTTCCTTCCTTCCTTCCTTCCTTCCTTCCTTTCTTTCTTTCTTTCTTTCTTTCTTTCTTTCTTTCTTTCTTTCTTTCTTTCTCTCATTCCTTCTTTCTCTCTTTCTTTCAGTATTTACCAAGCTACCTTTATGCTCCCATCATTAGGTATTAGGAGAAAAACAGAATAGGATAGATAAGATTACTGTTGTTTTCAGAGACTAATTCAATTCAGGAAAAACACAGTACACAAATAAGAGGCTGTTAAGCAGAGAATCAAAACAGTTTGATATAATTGAGCAGGTATTGGTAAACAATGTCAGCCTGCTTTTGCAAATAAAGTTTTATTGAAACACAGTCACAATCATTTATTTACATACTGTCTGTGGTTGCTTTCCTACTGCAATACCAGTCAATTGGTTGTAATAGAGAACATACAAGCAGCAAGTCCTAAAATATTGCTACCAAGTTCTTACAGAAAAAAACATTGTAGACTCTTGTAATAGAGTAAGATTGGGTGGACTTTTTTGATTAATTCATTAGAGAACAATTGTGATTTTGAGATTTATGATGAATGTATGTCTGGACTTTGCTCTGTTCTAGCACACTGGCCCTAAAACTGTTGGAATTTTCTAAGTGGTATGAGCCAGAAAGTTGTCTTTTGTTATTCATAACGACTTTATTCATCACTTTTGGAAAGCCCCTAAAGAGGCTTCCAAAGTAACCAACCAAGGGTTTAGAGGATTGGAACTTTCACCCACACCTCACACCACCTCTTTTCTGCTAGCGGAGGGAGGAGGAAATAGAAAGCTGCTTAATCATCAGTGGCCAAAGATATGTATTGAAGTTTTCATTAAAAACCCCAAAATTATGGAATTCAGAGAGCCCCAGATTCATGAACAAGTTTGGCACCCCCAAAACTCTGTAAGGACAGAACTCATGTGCTCAGGACCCTTCCAGACCTTGCCATACATCTCTTCATCTGATTATGTATGTATTCTTTAATATATTTTGTAATAATAAAAAGGTAATCTACTAAGTGAACTGTTTTCCTGAGTTCTGTGAGCTGCGGTAGCAAATTAATCAAACCAGAGGGAGGGGATTGTGGGAACCTCCACTTTCTGGCCTGTCAGAGGCACGGTTGACAATCTAGACTTGTGATTGGTATGTGAAGTGGGGGTGGGGTGGGGCAGTCTTAGGGAGCTGAGCCTCTAACCCGTGGGGCCTGGTGCTAACTTCAGGTAGATAGTGGCAGAATTGGATTTAATTGTAGGACACTCAGTTGGTGTCCATCAGAGTTGGAGAATTGTTTGGTGTAGGAAAAGACTCTTACATACTTGGAGTACTGAAGTATTAAGCGAACAGTAGAGAAAAAAAAACAGGAAAGTTGTTCCTAGACAGCATTCTTCATGAGGGATGTTTAAACTGATAACTAACTAGAAGAAATCAGTCTGAGGAAAGGAAGGGGAAAAATAGTCATAAGGGGCGGCTGGAATGATGCCCCTAAGGCAAGAGTGTGCTAGTGTGGGTGGGGAATAAGAATAGTCTCAGATGGCTGAGATCTGAAAGGCCAGATGAAGCAGGCCTTGGAGGCAACAGCAGAGATGAGGACTTTTACTCCAAATGAGATGGGAAGCTGGGTGAAATGAAATGTGACAGTTTTGCCTGATGCGAGCCATTACATTTTAACAGGATGCTCTGGCTTTTCTGATGAGAAAAGGATATAAAAAGGCAAGGAAGGTCAATTAGAATGCTCATAGTTGAGCCAGAAGACACTGGTTTCTTGGGCAGGGTTGTTAATTGTAGAGACAGGAGGTGGTGAATTTGGGGTGAGTTTTGAAATTTGAATTTACCTGATTTGCCAATAATGTGGACTTTGAGGTTGAAGCCAAAAACAGCATTAAGAATAATATTTAGATTTTTGTCTTAAATATTTGCAAGAGTGGCAATGCTGTTTACTAATATGGGGGACTCAAGGGCGGAAGTGGGTTTGAGAGTCATTGATACCAAATTTTCTGGGTTTTGGCCTATTACATATTCCTGTGAGAATAGCATCTAAATGTATAGGCTGGTGTTCCAGGGAGTGGTCAGAGTTGCAGTTAGGTATTTAGAATGTATACATAAATGGTATTTAAGGCCATGAGGGTGGATGAGGTCATTTAAAGAGATATAGATAGAGGAGGACAGGAGGTAAATATAGGTCCTGAAAGTATTGGCCATTCAAACTGTTTTAATTATCGTGACATTGGTTCGATACTTTTGGGACAGACCTTGTACAGGGTAGAGCTCAGTTACACATTTGGAAATCACTACAAAAGGCATAGCTGGTCAAGTATATAGAAGTAAAACTAGCATGTGGTGGACAGAATATTACATTATTTTGTGATACCAACTATCTATGCTTTCACTTTACAAGAAACTGAAGGGTAACGTGATTGGATGATTACTTAGAAGAGAATAATCAGTAGAATGAAGGCTAAACATAGGTCTTAAATATATAATGCCTATACTCTGAGGTGATACTTGGTTTTCATCTTATTAGCATCTAGACCTCCCCACTCCAAATTATAATCCATGTGGCTAGAAAGAGGTTCCTTATTCAGCTTTCAGTCTTCTGGCTCCAGTCACCATTTAGGGGATAGATCAATGACACAATCCAAGATAATCAGAACCTTACCTGGGAGTTTCCCCAAAGTACGGGGAAAGAGAGATCTTTTCACTGACAGGAGGAGGTAAGGTTAGAACTGCCAGTGATGGACCTTCTACTGCCCAGGGACAGCTTGCTTACAAAATAGGACCAACACAGGAGCAGCACATAGGTGTCTGAGTCCCTGGAAACCCAGCTGGGCCTGAATCAAAAGCACCATTTCCAGCTCCTTCTTTCCTCATTATTTGACTTAAACTGGTTTGAGTTGAGTTTTCACCACTAGAAATTTAAAAATTTCCACTACAAAAAAAAAAAAAAAATGCTTTCCCTTGTTTATTTTTTGTATACCAGCATACCCCCATGTGCACCTTAAATAAAATTGAAATTCCATTGTTTACTGATAATATATTGATTTTAAATTAAGCAGTTTAACTATTGAACATAGACAAATGCAAGGATCGTAAAAGCTTTTCTTCCCATCACTATTCAAAAACATTCAGTTATTTGGAAAAAAAAAAAGTTTTGACCTAATTGTTGGTCTATTCAAGATGTCAACACGTAATGTTTTTCTTTGTCTTTTTCTTTTAAAATTTAAGACCACTCTCCTTTTTCCCCTTCCTTTTGTTTTCATAGTTTTATGAATAGACAAATATTTCAGGGCAATGTTCTTCTGGTGGTTTCACTTGACCAACTGTCTAGTGTTTAATGTGTACTATCACATTGCCTTATTTCTTACTCTTGTTGCCCTTTGAGATTCAACTTGATAAATTCGTTCTTATTACAAGTGTTTAATATAATGCCTTTTGTGTCCCTATATTACAAACAGACTTTTAAATGTATGAAAAATATGTACATTAATGTTATTATATGTATTGATATAATCAGTACTACATTATTATTATGATACCCAGTTGTTCTCTTGAAAATACTGTTTCTGTAAACTAGTCCTGGTATATTTTGTAAGTGCAAATAAGTAGAAGTATGGCTTCTCCATTGTGTAGGGAATGAAATAGGATTTTCAACTATTCCCCAACTATTCTTGAGGGATCAGAATGAAAAATCTGACTCCTGTATCCAACTGTGAATATTATGGTCATTATCTTGGTGCTTTTCTTTTCTCTTTTGAAATTACAGACACTGATTCCATTTATTATTATTATTTTAACCATAAGGCATGTAATCAACTATTTTCTGGGACTATCTTACGAACAGAGGTAGTAAAATTTTAGAACTCTGTGTAATCTTTATTTGTAAATGCCCTCATCTAGAGCTTATTAATATTCTGATTCTACCTACTACAGTCTCTGTAGTTCTAACATTTTTACATTAGAAACTATAAATGATACAAACAAGGTATGTTCTATTAAAGTTCAAGAACCACCAATCTCTACAGTTAACTTTAGTCACTGTATAGTCCATTCCCTTCACTCTTTTTTTTATGTCATCAAAAGTCATTAAGTTCTATTTGCACTTTTCTGGCCTAATCTAACCCAGCTTTGTTTATATACATATATGTGTTTTTAAAGATTTAAAAAATTTGGTATTTCCAGAGAGAGGGGAAAGGAGAGAGGCAGAGAGAGAGAGAAACATATGGTTGTCTTTCACCTGCCTCGAGCTATGGACCTGGCTGGAGACCTGGTTTGCAACCTGGTTATGTGCCCTGGCTGGGGAATTGAACCAGCGACTTTTGGGTTCACAGGCTGGTGCCTTATCCACTGTGCTACCAGCCAGAGCTGTTTATATTTTTACATGTCAGTTATTAATTAAATCTATACTAATATTAAGCAGTTTCCTTCACTCTCAATACCTCTTCCTATTTGGACAAGCTAGCATTTATAAAATACGTATTTTCATACATTGTGCTTTAACAACTATTATTAACTCTTTTATTATTTTTAGTATGGATTTTAGGATATAAGCATTATTAAGGAGTATTTGGAGTACATCCCACCCATTCCATTTAAGACTTCAAGTAGATGTTTCTGTTTCAACAATGACAAATTTCCTTAACTATTTAAGTATTACATATTAGAAGCTGCCATGCATGAAAAATACAAATCTAAACTATATAAAATAAGAATATTCTCATGAAATCCCAATTCAGTGCATCTCTTTAATTATATTATAGATGAAGTTATTGTAAAGGTTTTTCTTTTCTTGAATTTATATTTATTGTTAAACTTACCCATTATTGATTGATTGATTGTTTCCTTTTCCTTTTTTTTTTTTTGTTTTTAAGACCCTAAGCTGTATGGCTTCCAGGAAGCATCAGACAAACAGAAGTGCCATTTCTGTTCACTTTGGAAAGTAACGCTCGATACACATGCTGCTGCCAGTGCCCCATTGGCCCTTTCTGCCCAAACATAGCTGTCTGGTCTTTGCCATACCGTGGGTTGAGATGGGGCTTTAGGACACTTGTCTCCTGTGGCTCAGTTGCACGGAGCACGGATACCAGAAGCCCAACACTGGGCAGAGCCCTGGACCAAGTGGCCACATGAATGGCCGCCCTAGGCTCCAGGAGCAGGTGCAGCAGGAACACCTGCTGATAAGGTGTTCCCATCTGATAAGGCTTACCTTATAACACTTCATATCAGGTGTCTCATGTGACATAAATGTGGAATTTAATCAGCAAGAGAAATGAGCTGAAGTGGATTTGCAGTCTGTTCCTTTGGTCCTGGTAAGAGATGCTTTAAGGTTTACTTGAAAAACTTTCTTGCATTGGGCCCTGCTGTGTGGTAGATAGTCCTATCTATCTATAGAGTTTGGGTGTGTGTGCACATTTTAACTGCTGGATGGTGAGAAAGTTTATTTATGCAATCAACAGGATAGGCTAAAAAAAAAAAAAAAAACACCAAAAAACTATAGCATTTTGAATTAAATACGCTTGAGCTTAAAAAATGAACAAATCACAATTAATGGTATAGAAGACTGCTTAATAAACTTACAACTTATAAACTAATCAAGACCAACTATATTCTGTAAAGAGACCATATCTGCAAAGTATTCATAACAGCATCAGATTTTTTCATTTAGATTTTTTTTGGAGTGGTTTTAGGTTCACAGCAAAATTGAGAAAAAGATACAAAGATTTCCCATGTATCATCTGTCCCCACACATGCATTGCCTCCCACATTATCAATATCCCTCACCACAACAGTACAATTTTTACATTTGATGAATCTGCATAGACACATCATAGTCACCTAAAGCCTGTAGTTTATCTTAAATGAGCATGACATGATATTTTAAGAGATATAATTGTAGTATGGCCAGAGAAAAAAAACAGCAAAACGTGAAGGGATAGAAACCAAATATCAGAAGTATCAGCTTAAGAAACTACTGTACATTAATTTATCCTAAAGAACTGAAGGTTCAGGAGGCATATGTTGTTATATTAATATACTATGAAGATCTTATGAGAGAGTTTATTTATGCAATCAACAGGATAGTTTATTAGTAGTCTCTTACAAAGAGGCTTTGGCTCTTTGTAAGGAGCAGCTTTCTTTTTACAATCAGAAGTGCCTAAGTGGAGCCCTGGCTGGTGGCACAGTGAGTAAGGCACCAGCCTGGGAACCCAAAGGTCGCTGGTTTGATTCCCAGCCAGGGCACATAACCAGGCTGCAAGCCAGGTCTCCAGCCAGGTCCATAGCTGGAGGCAGGTGAAAGGCAACCATACATTGATATCTCTCTCCCTCTCTGCCTCTCACCCTTCCCTTCTTTAAAAATAATAAATACAATCTTAAAAAAAAACAAAAAAGAAGAAGAAGTGCCTAAGTGGAAATGAACTCTTAGTATATTTAACAAAAGGCTGCTTCCTCACTTAATAGGATTGTGTATTTGTGAAGCAAATAAAAGAGATTTCCTCTGCTCTAAGATGTTTTCACATCTATCAAACTGATTATTATTTAACCAGATATTTTTAGACATTATGATACCAAAGAAGACAGTGAACTTACACAATGAAAAGACCTCTTAGTCACCAAATATGGCCTCAAGCCCATGTGTATATATATATATATATATATATATATATATATATATATACACACATATACTTATTCTAACCTCAGGTCAAGTTTAATCCCCTTCATAACTTCTCTAGCTTTATCAAACATATATAAGTAGAAAAATGTTATTTTTTTACTTCTTTTTAAAATCATATTCAGTTAAAGTTAAAGTCATGATTCTTCTTCTTTGAAGTGTGTCTAGTGTTCATCCTTTTAATTTCTTCCCACTGCCAGAGCTACCACAACATTCCAGATCCTGAACTGCTCAACCAGACTGGGTCAGCAGCCTCCTCATAAGAACTTTTACTACTAGTCTCTTCATTTTTATATTTTGTTAGATAGTTCACCATACTAATAATAATGCCTCTCAAATATTGATTTTACTTTACCTTTACTTTCTTGAGTGACTCTTAAAATCCCCTTTCAGCTTCTGAATTAGCTGAAACTCCCAATTAGATCATGTACATCTTCTCATAATTGAATTTTCACTATCTTTGGAATTTTGTAATTTTCAATGTTAAATTTTTGGCATAAAAGCTGATACGTTTCCTTTCCTTGAAGGTAAACTTCAGTATTTATTATGCATCCCATGTGCACTCCATTCCTCAAACTTTAGCCCTCCTCTCTGAAGTTACATTCTCTTCATTCGTTGAAGATCTAGCTTACTTCCTCCTTCACTTCGCTTGCCCAAATTAAACACCCATTTCTTTCTTACTTTCATAGTATGCACTATGATGATGTGTTTATATCAAATACTTGTTAAATAAACTAGTAGCACCCAATTTACAGTGCATAGGAGAGCAGCTCCAGATACATAATGAGGTCCTGTTCACTTTCTATCAATAACAATAATCTGACTTAATAGTGCATATGCAATCTCAATTCTACAATAACATTCATTTCCTACCAATGTTAATTAGTCCCTGAAAAAAAAAACAGGTGGCAATTCTCTATCAATATCCACTGGTAGGAGGAAATGTTTCCATCTAGTGCATTGCTGCTAAGAGGCATTGGACAGGGGGTATGCCATCCACTAGGAATTAAGCAAAGAATCTTGCTTGAAAGCTGTGATGGGCAATGATAGCATCTCAAAATTTGTTATTTTTAGCTCTGCCATAAAGTATCTAATTTCATGCAAGAAATACCTTGCACCTGACCCAGAGCTAAGACTCTCTGGCTATTTTAAAAATATATATATACATTGATGCAACAGCAGAATTATTTAATGCTTTAAAAAACAAGTAAGGAAGAAATGGGAAAAAGAAAAGAGACTTGTAGGGTATGAATAGTTTTTCTTCCTCTTTTTCCAGCTTATTTGTAACTGGGGAAAAGGAGACTGTCAAGAGATTTAGCAACTGAGAAGTATTGAGGTGGTTACCACCCCACCCCCCAAATTTTAAACATGTTCTTCTTAAAGCTTCTTTAGAAAATTAACTAACTTCAGCAGGTGGTAGCTAGTTCTCTCCCACTCTCTGCTATCGACATTCAATTCAAACAATTCCCTCCTTTATTCTTTTATGTATATTACAAAATCAATGTTCATAATTTTGATTGCTTTTTCTGAAATCTTCTGGTGACCTGTGAGAGGAAAATGAAACATTGAAAAGAGGTCATTTAGAGAGCAGGTGTAGGGGGGAGAAGAGAGGAAATCAATTGTATTCATCATCCCAGTTCCTTCCCAGAGGACGCCTTCCAAAATGCCACTTTGTATTTTCAAATTCTCCTTTCTTCATATTTAGATGCAACTGTAACTCGTAAGAAAGCCTTTGATCATATTTCCTAGGTAAGTATTATTCGTGTGAATATTCCTTTTCATTACAATAGGAAATGTAAGCAGCACATATCTCCTGACTGAGGTCTCTGACTCTCATCCTTGCTTGCTGGTCATGAAATTATATTTTTAAAGTACATCTGCTTTTTAATTAATACCAAAGATTAAATAGTGATATGAACCCTTCTTGATTTTCCCTTTTAGTATTGGAAATAGACACTTTCTTCTAGTCAATAAGTAAAACAAAAAGATGTGCGGGGCAGGGCGCAGCCGGGAAGAATGAGGAGTATAAGTGAACCAAGCGACTGCCTGCGGGGGAGTTGTTGACCTGGTGGTGGCGGGTGCTTATAACCAAAAGCATCAACCCCACCCAAGCCTGACGCTTCATAAAGCACTACCCAATGAAGACATCTATTATCCTGGAATAAATGCGATGATTTAATGCGATGATTTGAAAAAAAATATGTACCAAACATGTGAAAAAATTTGTCACCATTTTACAACCAGTCAATTGAAAGTGCGGGAGGAGGGAAAAAGAGAAGAGGGAAGAGGGAGGAAAGAAAGAGAGCAGGACATTGCCTGCACAACTTGAATACAATCTGAACACGGTGTGTACAATGTGGGTTAATTTCATATTAAAGACCACAGAAAGCTGAGTCCAAGAAACTTTACATTGTTGAACTAAAACAGACTTGATTAGATCAGCAGCATGAATGTGTGTGTATTTGCATGCATGTGCATGTATGTGTATTTGTATGTATACACACACATGTGTTTATGCAAATGTGTAGGGGTGCTAAAAAAAGAAACCATTGAAAATAAATCATTGAAAATGATCAGCTGATATTTAGTCAGTCCTAATTGAAAATATTGGAAACCTAGTTCATTATTGGCAGTCTGATAAAATGTCTATTGAGAGATGCTGACAATGGACAAAGACAAGAATTTTGGTGATGGGCTTAATACTGTTGATTCTTCTGGGTGATTCAAAAGAGAGAGCCAGGGTTTGAGGGTTTTTGATTAGTCCACTTTTTGATGCTTTGGCATGTAGCATCCAATATTGGAAAAGAAGCCAATTAATGAATATACATATAATCTTTACTCATAGATAAAGGTTAAAATGGCACATAGTAGGGCATGTAATAGTCCAGAAAGTTGTCCTTGTGTCTCATTTTATGAGGTAACTTTCTTTTCTGGATGATTACTAATTCACTGGTGTGAAAGGACATATATAGAGTTAGTGGTTATATACAAATGGATAACAAATAACACTCTTGATGCAACACATACATTTACAAATAGTAAAATGAATTTAATTTGTTTTTAATGTTTTATTATCTAGTGGAAAATGTTACCACAAATATTTTAAATCTATTTTTTATAAATATGAGAAAATATCTTACTTCTTATTTCACTCTGGTTACTGGAAAAGAAAAATTCCTGTGAAAGAAATGTAGTATTTTAACTACACATAGACTGCGCATAAGAGTACATCTATGATATAAAATGCCAAACGTATAACCATGTAAAATTTTACACAAGTGCATGCACATTGCATGACCAAATCTAATCTTTTTTTTTAGGTTTGGATTATTGTAACATGGCTTTCCTGGTAGGCTGTAGCATGTTAAAACTCCAAGTTAAAAAGATAACCCCCATTTCTGTGTACTATTTCTTCCTGCCGATCTGACCCATCTTGAGTCCTGTAGTTGATCATTTGAACTACTCCTTCACTGAAGTCTTGGTTTCTTTCATTCTTGTATTTTTGCAAGACCTGATCAATAAAAACACAAATCTGTTTTGAAACTACAATCTTACTTCCCCAGTACCCTGCTAGAGAAATTTACAAATCCTTCCAGCTTGGCATCAACTCCTTGATTCATGGCCTCCAAGCCCCACTGCACCCTCAGAATAGACTCTCAGTCTTTCTCTTACTTGTCCTTTCGGTTTTCTTCAACTCAAAACCTTCTCTACTCTCAAGTTTCTTTCAAATCGAGATAACAGTTTGGTCTACTACATCTAGTTGAAGAAGAAGCCATCAAGCATGACCACTCTCCGCCTTATACCACCTCTAGAAATGTGTTTATAATAAAAGTACGTATATGCAGTTTTTAGATATTATTTACCTATTTCCATGTCTCCCTTTTTTATTCACAGAGATCTCCTTTTTTACTCTCATCTTCATCCTGGCACAAGTTTCTTAAAAGACCAATCTCTACTTTTCAATTCCTCATTTCCATTCTTTTCAACAATTTTTTAAGTTGACGTTGTTTCTTTTAAGGTCTCTCAATTAATGTCAATGAATATTTTGCCTTCCTTCCTCCCTCCCTCTCTCCCTCCCTTCCTCCTCTCCTCTCCCTCTCCCTCTCCCTCTCCCTCTCCCTTTCTCTCTCTTTTCTTTTCTTAAATTGGAATCCTCTGCTACATTGAAAACTGTTGTTTGCTCCATGGAAATGGTGTACTTCCTTGCTTTCCAGTATACCATACTGAACTGATCTCTTTTGTGATCTGTGTTTTTTCTCTTTTTTGAATTTTGGTTCTCCGGGTTAAATTATCAATTTTACACTCTTCTCACCCCATAAAATCTTCCTTTCAGGAGTTACTCACTTATCAATGTTGCCAAACCCATGATCATATATATTCAATTATCTAATTAAAAATTTCTTCTACTTATTTGATAGGTTTATCTTTTCTTTTTTCTTTTTAAAAATGAAATTAATTCTCCCTACACTGTTGCTCTATGATAGTTGTTGAGGATATTTTTGCCAACTCATTAACACTAAACAACTGATTATCATTCTTGACTCCATCATTTTTGGCACTTTTCATATTCTTGTAATTATCAGGGACTAAATGAACTAATCTAGTTCTCAGTCTCAGTTTCTAATTAGGATCACCAGGGAGCTTTAACACTACTTGCAAGAGCAGAATCTCTGGCAGGGGGCCTGGAAATTTGTTATTCCAGGGGCGGAGAGATTGGAAACCACTTATCCCAATACTTGTCAAAAACATCACTTGTGTGTTTACCTTCAGTACCAATGCCCCACTTTCAGGTCCTCATCACGATGTATCACACATGTCCAAACTGGCCATCTGCTTTCGGTCTTATATCTCTCCAATCTATTATCAATCTGACCATCAGGATAAACATTCTGAAACATAAATGTTACATGTTATTCATCTTGCTCATCTAATCTAATTCTATGTACTCTGCCCTTGCTTAAAATCCTTCAGTGGTTTCCCTTGAAAGAGAGAGAGAGAGAGAGAGAGAGAGAGAGACAGAGAGAGAGAGAGAGAGAGAGAAAGAGAGAGAGAGATCGAGATCAAATCCAAATCCAATTCTTTAATTGGAGTTCAGGGTTTACTTTAGTTTACTCATCACTTGCCATTTTTGTCTTTTATTATCTTCACTGCATTCTACAAAATGGACCCACTTATTTCTATGCATGCATAGTTGTTTTCTTTCTTTTGTGCTTTTACTCTTGAGGTGTCCTCTGATTAGAATGACTCTTTTGTGGTTAACTGTTAAGCTTATCTATCTTCTGTCTTGACTTTATAATCACTTTTTCCAAACTAAGTTAAGCACCTTGCTCAATTTCTTGACATGAACTCTGCTTAAAGAAATTGCTGCTTTTACAACTTGAGTTTATAATGATTATGTCTGCTTAATCACCTTTGTATTCCCTGGTGTCTAGTAAAGGTGATAAAGTTGGGTGCCTAACAGATGTTGGGTCCTGAAATAATTGAAAGACTTAAAATATAAAGAGATAGTTTTGTATTTGAGAACAGGAAACTTGGAAACCAGAAAAGACTTTCTGTAGATTTGGAATATATTACATCTCTATTAACATTACTTAGTGTTATTTACTTTTGATTTGTATATTCATTTTGGAAATCTCTAGCCTTAATTTGGCTTCTTCTGTAGAAAAAAATGTAACTCATCTATATTAATACTGGTCTAATTAGCAGTTATGTTTCTCACAAAAGTACATAATTTTATATGACTCATTAATCTCTTGTGAATTTGAGTTTACTATCTATATTTTTAAGGGTATAACCACGCTGGGTTAATTTTCCAAGTTCCAGATATGCTAAACTGAGTGAAGTGAATCAGTACCAAGATCCCCATCAGCTCTGAAACTTGGAATTTATACATGGTACATGAAAAATGTACTATAAAATATAAAGAATGCAATGGAGTTACAAAGGAATACAAAACAGACAAAGCAGTAGGTTTATTCCAGTTTTTAAAGTATCTATTTCTAACACTTTATTATACATCTTTCATTTAATACAAGAACAGCTGGCAAATAATTACCTGGGAAAAAATCTCAAGGAAGTGATTTTGAAGATTTTTTTAAAGATACATAATTGTTTAACCTGATAGGAACTTTAGGATCAAACGTATTAAGGCAGTTACTTAATTTTGCCCATTTTGCACCTTATGCTATTGACTTATTTAGGATTACTGAGCCCACATGCTGTAATGAAAATTGTATATCATTTATTACATATATTTACATGTGACCAACTTTAAGCCT
The DNA here is from genome assembly GCA_004026585.1 of Noctilio leporinus. Taxonomy (NCBI): domain Eukaryota; kingdom Metazoa; phylum Chordata; class Mammalia; order Chiroptera; family Noctilionidae; genus Noctilio; species Noctilio leporinus. The sequence goes on from PVIW01001717.1 coordinate 101,773, forward strand.
ATATTTGTGTCTGGTAATAGCAGATGCTTGTATCTGCTAATATGATAACATATTATATATAATATCATATATTAAACTGATTTATTAATGATAAGCTTAATTCTTAGAACAAGATCTTTGTGTTAGGATTTACTAGTTTCTGGCCAAACATCTATGTACTCCTTTCTTTTTAGAAACAAAATCCAAAATTTTAGCTGATTAAATTGCTTCCCATAATAGAAAGCACATTGTCTTCCAGATTCTTTTACAGCTAAGTTTGGCCATGAAACTAAGCCTGGCTTTGAGATATTCAGGAAAAATGTTTGTGAGAGTATTCTGAAAATTGCTTAAAGAGAATGAACTCAGCTGGAAGTTCAATATAATCTTCTACCTTTCCTTTTTGCTTTTAGCCTGAAAATCAGTGGTGATAGCTAGTGTGTCAACAGCCATATTGAGATATAACATGATTCTGAGGGTAGAAATCCAGGTGATGAGATGATATAGGAGAAAGATAGAAACCTAGGTCTTTGAGAAAATTATGGGGACACTATTCCTGCCAGCAGGTATTTTTTGACTAGCTATTATGAATCAAATAAATTATTGGAATCCTTTGCTGTTTAGTCAACTCATGTTCATTATTACAGGAGTCACCTGTGAGTTTGGAGAAAGTAGTAAAAAAAAGAAAAATATTTGCCCCAAATAAGAGTTGTGTTTTTAAAAATTATTTTCCCTGTGTTTTAAGACAGGATTATAATGTTCATATTAACTCACAGGCATTAGCCTGTGAGTACAAATAGTAATATCAAGTATGTGTGCTCAAATTATAAGGATTTATAACTACCATTACAAAATTTCTCAATAGCTTTGCTACAAAGTATCCCAGTCTTTTCTGGGCATCCTGGGGGAAGTCCTAGGCGGTCTCACATGTACTTAAGATTAGTTTGTACTTATTAATCATCTACTGGCTTTCAAGACTCTTAGGTAAGCATCTCACCATTCTGCTTATGTAAGGATCTTCCAGGAGAACACTCCTGTCCTATAAATATGCCATATCCAAGTTCACTCTAGATTACAAATCACCATCCTGCTAAAAGAGGCTACTTTCATGCTAAACCACACCATGTTGGAAACTGACTTTTGTTCAGAAATGAGGAGCATATTTCCCTAGCCAACTCTGTTACCTTGATGTACTACAGCTTATGCTCTGAGTATCACAGTCTCCTATGAAAATATTTCTGTTTGCTCTTTACAGTCCTTTAGTATACATTCCTTCATTACGCTCTACTCTTTGCGTCTCCATTGGAGGCACCTGAGGTAGGAGGTTTTCCCTCAATAGTTCTTTATTTTCCCATATGCATCAACTCATGCTAACAGGTTGCAGGGACGACTACTCTGTTATCAGTTCATCAGACATAACCAAATCCTTCTTGGGGCTCAATTTAAAACTGCTACACCAGAACTTAACTAGGACTCTAAATAGCATGAAACTATGATAGAATGAAACTGTAATTTCTTAACATTATGTGGTTTTGTTTGTGTGTAATACATACATGTATTACCACATCCCATAAAACTTGTCATTTGTATGAACATGATATGCCTGATACCATAAGCAGTGCCATTTTCTCATTGTCATCTCAGTTGCATGCCACATGCTATCACATATATTTTACTGAGATACACATGAGTAATATACTTAAAATGTTCCCTTAATGCACTGTTTTTATACATGCTGAACACTTTTTATATAGTTTATATATTTTTGGATTTATTTAAAAGGTGACCCAATAACTTTTTTCCTTTTCCAGTCTTCCCTTTGTAAATATAGTTTTTGTTAGTATGAGTTAAAAAGATATGTACGGGTAGAGGTGATATAAGAGACCAGTACTTTTGTAGATAAACGCAATGTGAAAACAAGGGAATGCTCTGTAATTATTGGCACAGAAATGATAAAGAAACAAAATTACTTTCTGAATCATATTTTATCACCTTAGTAGTTGCAAAAAACATGTTTGCCTGTTTTAATCAAAAGAAGATCTTTGGCATCTTAAGTCGGGGCTATAAAATATTTTAATAAGAACTCAGAATCCTTGACAGTAGTAATCAACAGGACTAAAATGTTTATTTGGGTAGAAAGTGGTTATACCACTGAGAAATATTTTATCAGTTTAACCAGTTAGAGAGTATATAGCCACAAAATATTACAACATTTGAGAAGCCCAAAGTGTAAAGTTTATTTAAAACTACCAACTGTAGGAAAGAAAATTCCAAAGCATGACAACCCAGGGCAATTTTTAGTAGCACATGTGAAAGGATTTAAGTTAAATAGAAGAAGAAAAGACAAAAAAAGAGACATGTGTTTAATCTATAATCTCGTTGAAAGAAAAGTCCCAGCACAGCAGCTTTTTCCTTATAAAATTACCCGGATGTGGACTTTTCTAATGGTACATAGAGCCACAGAAAGAGAGATTATAAATGCTGGGAGAGTATGGCAGATACAATCAAGTCTGTCAAAATCAAAATGCAAATGAAGACCAGCTTTGAAGCTTTCTTGAGCAGACAAAATCAGTTTAGTCACCGATTTAGTTTAATTACCAGTCACTGTGAAGAAACTGCTTTCTCACTATAGAAGCTGTTTTGTAACGGTGCTCCTCAAGCCTCATTCCATGTTTTGTTTTCGGTGCAAGCTGTCTTTTTGGGGTGGGCCCAAAACACTTTCACCAGTTACTACTTCGGTGATTCATTACTTTTACTTTGGCTACTTCTGAATCGTTGACAGGTTGTTTTATTAAGATGGAGAGCAATCTACATAAAGGTGACTTGGACAAAATACAAAAACTGTTTCATCTTCAATCGTTTATGCACAAACTTCTACTTAAGAAGAGGAGCAAGGTATATATTAGCGAGTTCCATCATCATCTGTTTCACTGCCCTAGCATGATTAGTGGAGACTCTTTGGCCATTGTCGTTAACTATTTACTTTCTCATCAGCCTGCTATTTAATCTGCAATTCCTCTAGAACTAACTGTAAGAGAGGACCGCTCAGAAACGTAGGAAGTTTTGTTTGCCAGTTAGGTGAGTGGCCGTTGCTCTTTTCTGACAGCCAACAAGAAGCAAAGCCTTGGACCTGCTAGGCAGCTGTTCTGGATAGAAGAGTTTGACAGCCCTAGGGAGATGAAATTCTTCAACGCGGACACTCCCAGAGCAGGGAAGCAACGCCCTCTCAGCCGCCACTCCGTTGCTAGGAAACAAAAGACGAGGAAGGTGAGCAGAGCAGGAAGTCCCGCCTTTCAGCCCGGGTTGGCTCGGGCTCCCGCTCCCAACACTCACGCCCACCCGTCCACTCCTAATTGGCCAGCTCCCTACGCCGCTTGAATCTTCCATTTCTTTTCCCTTGTCCACTTTGGCTCTCGGGTGAGTCCGGTACCTCCATTTCCTCGGAGCTCCCACTTGGGCCGCCCGACCGGCGGGCCTTCCTTTGAGGCCATTGTGTACCGTGGAAGACTCGGACGGGGTGGCAGCGTGAGGAGCAGCGGCGCCTCCCTCGCGTTGGCGCCGCCCCTTGCCCGGCGGGGCCGGAGCTCATGGGATTGGCGCCTCCTGGCGCGGCCCCGCCCCGGCCCCGCCCCGCGCCTGGTCCCCGGGTCTGTGTGTGTGCGTGTGTGCGCGTGTGTACGTGTGTGTGTGTGTATGTGTGCGTGTGTAGCCTCCGGGGGTGGAGTGTCCAGCGAGGGGTCTCCTCCTCCGGCTAAGTGCTGCTGCGGCGTCCCACGGCCTTTCCGAGTCTGGCGGGAGGGGAGAGCGGGTGTGGATTGGTCTTCACGGTAATTGTTGCGTCTCCCCGTCTCGGCGGTGCGTTGCTCCTTCCTCGGGAGCTTTGCTGGCGGCGGCTGCTCCCTCCCCGCGCTACCCACGCACTGTGGGCTCGTGCGTGTAGAGGGGACTCGTGTACACGCGTGTCTCCGGACAGACACGGTGCTGAGAAGCCGGGAGCCGAGGGGGCACCGGGGCAGCTGGAGGCTGCTTTCCGGCCCGGGGGCCCCGGGGCAGCCAGGCGCGAGCCGCTGAGGAAGAGGGGACAGCCCCGGCTTCCAGCTGTCGTCGCCGCCGCCGTCACAATTTGAAGAGGGGTATTTAAAAACCGGAACCGGGCCGGGCCCACGGAGGAGGAGGAGGGAGTGAAGCCAGACGGGCGGCCGGAATCGCAGCCCACTCGGGGGGGTGCGTCCACTCGGGAGCCGAACTCGGAGCGCCCTAGGCGGATGGGGCTGCGGGCGCTGGAGGCGCGAGGATAATTTGCTTTTTCTCCATTCACCTTCCTTCTCCGGCTAAGGTCCGAAAGTGGCAGGGGGAGGGGCCTGACTGGGAAGGGGGGCGAAGGCGTCCCGAAACAAAGCTTGGGACCGACCCCCTACCCTACCCTCTTGGGGGAGGTGAGAGGCTAGAAGTGAACTCTTTCTGCGCCCTCTCTTTTAAAATGGATTTGTTTGTTTCTTGGTTCATTTGGCTTCTAACTTGGGGATAACTCGTCACCGAGTTGGTTTAAAGAATTGTGTGTTGGAATGTCCATGTGTCTACTGGGTAGTTTTAGCGTGGAATATCTAAGTCCTGAGCCTTTGTTGACAACAGACGAGCCCCTTACGTTCTTGTAGAAAAATCTTTTATGTTTATATAACTTGGTGAGATCCAACAGAGTGAAAGGACGGTTTTCGAGTGAGGCTCCCAAAAAATGTTTCCAGGGAAGAACAGTATGTTCTTATCTAGTTGCTGGAAACCTATAAGTTTTTTGTTGTTGTTTTGACTTGGGTATTAATCAAGCTTTCCCTGCGTCTTTAACTCTTAGTGTTCCAAAAGCAAATCAGAGTTCATTGCTCCTAAACTTGTGTGTAGACTCTATATAATATAAAGTTGGGTATGGGACCCTGGATATTGTTCTCACTGATGAAGGAAGATGTGGCATGTACAAATTAACCAGGTCAGTGTTATGTTGGCTAAGTATTTTCATGACCAACTAACTTCTATTTTTTTTTAAATTTTCCTCTCAAAGACCTAAGATTCCAGATGGCAAATTCTATGAATGGCAGAAACCCTGGTGGCCGAGGAGGAAATCCCCGAAAAGGACGAATTTTGGGTATTATTGATGCTATTCAAGATGCAGTTGGACCCCCTAAGCAAGCAGCAGCGGATCGCAGGACTGTGGAGAAAACTTGGAAACTCATGGACAAAGTGGTAAGTTCTGTCCCTGCCAGTACCTGGCCCTATTCACCCTGGATATGGCTTCTGCAGTTTTATTTATACTGTTAATTAATAATTGTTGTTATGGCAACAGTCTTTTGATTTGGATTGACTTTTTCTTACATCCGCTATGTGTTTTGAAAAGTTGGATTCAGAGCAAAGACTTTTTCCCCCCCTCTTTTGTCTTACTCTTCAGGCTTCCAGGTTTCTCTATATGACTCAGATATGTGAAGTTTTCACTGTTGGCTACTCTTTGTTGGTAAATGGCCATATAATACTTTGGAAGTATTTTTTCTATCTTATATGAAGTTGTATTGCTATTATGTAACAAAAGAGTGTAAACAAGTAATTTAAGAAGTCTTTGATGGACTGCTTATGATAACCACAATGTATGATGCTGAGAATATTTGCAGGGGAAAAAGCAGATCAATCTTTAAGTGAGGAAGCAGTCTTTGAGAGAGTTTCCATTTCCATGTTTGAGAATTCATGTTCATTAAGAAACTTTTTTTGTTAATGGGAGAGTTACAGTTTCTTTCATCTCTTCCATTTTGAAACAGGAAACCTTTTTGATTGCACATTGTTTATCGTGAAAGGAAAATTTATGATGGAGGTGTGGGGCTGAGAATATCAGAAACCTTTGTGGTTTCTGCATGTTGCTTTCAGATGAACTACAATTTTACAAGAAGAAATTAAGCCAGATGTCAGAATCAGAATTAATAGTTCCTGCTTTTGAAGCAGCAGTACTGTCCCCTAGCATGTTGGTAGATGTTTTAGCACCTTATGGCTTTATTTCATAGATATGTGGGGCTAATTATAAATTTACTAGAGTCAGGGTTCTTGATACCTTTATGATTGTGGAAAAGGAGGTTTAAAAAAGGTATTCCTTTGGAGAGCAATATTAAAGCCTCCAAAAATATCAAATGGAATAAGCCACCTTTATTTTGGTCTGTAACTGTGTGTAACTATTTGCCACAAAAAGCCACTGTCAGTGGCTATTAGCGCATACAAAAAGATGGTAAGATTCACCTTATTTTCATTTATCCTTATGAAAAATACAAATGGGTAGATAAATGATAGGTTTGTCATTCTGTGGCTGGTGGTGCTAAATGCAGAGCCAGAATATTTTTGCCAGATAAGTATCCTAAGTTTTGGGCTTAATTATGACCTATTTAAGCTTCTGCCAGTTTATTCAAATTGAGATATTAAAATGCTCCAGACAGAATGATGTCATAGTATCAGAACTGCAACTTGCTGCTTGAGGTCAGACTTTGATTTTAGCATTGGATACTTAACAATGAGGAGTATGCAGTTGAAAAAATTGGATCTGTTTGGTAGGCTCAATACTAGCCGTCTTTGCTTTCCTAAAGAATATGCAGTGAAGTCACTCTCATTGCCTAAATCATTATTTGGGTGTAAGAAGGAACGCAAGGTTTTTCTCTAACTTATCTGTTATTTAAGTGGGCAAAATGGGTCAGAGCCTCCCCATGAGCTGCTCCTCCCACTTCATTCTCTTCTTTGGTTAGAATTTGTATAGAACATCAAATGAAAAAGATTCATGTAAGGAAGTGGTGAGCTATGGTTAATATAAAGTTATTATTTTTGAAATAAAAATTATGTGCATAGTTTTGGTCTATAACAGATTATTAACATAAGTTTTATCTGCTTTTATTTATTTTACCATGGGTTATGGTAAAATAGATGGGTATCTGATAGTTAAGATTCTGCCATAATTTATTTTATTAACCCTTTTGTGGGTTTGGGTTTAGCTTCTCCATTTAACTTGACTATAAGGAAATTTATGATCTCAAGTGTAGTAGAATGTAGGTGCAAGAATTGGCAAAAGTGCATTGTATGTTTTACCCTATTTGTCTTCATTATTTGTCAATGATGAAATTGTATTCACTTATAAATGTGTTCATGGTCTTTGTGGGGGGAAATTACATACATCATTATAAAAGAGCTCAGTCTGTTTGATACTTTTCCATCACATAGTAATAAAAGGCAGATAATTACTAATTGAAAATATGTATTTATTTTATATTTTATTGTATAATACAGAAGTATTCCCCACATGTATTTATCTCTTCTTATTTCTTTGTCAGTGGTGAAGAAAGTGGTTCATAGTCTCCACAATGTTCTAGCAGTTGCATCAGTAACTTTACTATTAGTCCAAAAGTTAATCCCTTAACACATTACCTAACTGTTTTATAAAATAACTGCAATAGTATAAGTTTAGCTTGTAAAGAACATAAAAATCATAATTTCAGGTCTGTTATGTAAAAGGCAGGGTTAAGTGTTAGCATTTCTTTTTCTTTATGAAGCCTCATCAAGGGCAGATCTTAGAAGTATAAATGAGAAAATACACTCTAAGTTCAGTCTGTCTCACCTACGTACATAGTAAGATAACTTATTTTACAGAGGCTATGAAGCAGTTCAGTAATTGTGGAGTTTTTACCATTCTCTGGCTTCTAGAATTTAAAATGGTCAACTGAGATTTCTAGTTTCAACTAATTGTTATATTTTCAGGAGCAAGGCCTTCTATACAAGGTTATTGAGAGTTGGAGGGATTAATTGCTCAGTGTGTTCCTTACAAGCTGTTAAATGTTTTTGAAGCAAGACTTCAGATGCATAGAATTAGCAAAGCAAGTTTCCCGATAAAAGAATAGTAGCATGTCCCAAAGCATCTTATATTTTCTGACCTGAGCTCTATGTGTTGGTTAAGTCAGTAGCTGACTCCAAACCCTTTCCAGTCAGTTATGTCTGTTGGATACAATGATATAGAACTGTTGTTCATGGATACACATCTGGGTTCAAATATACCTGAAATGTAGAGTGTGTTGCAAAGCTATTGCAGAGAGGGAATTTCTTAAACACTTAATAAACATGTATTGAGGGCATGCTATGTTCCTACCAAGTACCAAGGACCAAGGATGCAAAGCTAGGTAAGATATAACTCTGCCCTTGACCTGTCAAGGAATTCAAAGATCAGATCAGAGTCAGGCATAAAAATGAATAATTGCCATGTAGTATGGAAAGGGCTGTAATGCAGACTTATACAAAGTACAGTGGGAGCAACATAGAAAACAACTACCTTGCTTTCTGGCCACTATTCAGACAGTTGTCTGTCTGGATTCTGCTGGACACTGCCTTTAGGAACAACATTATTCTACCTCCCCACCCCCTTCCCCTCTGGTAATCACCATACTGTTGTCTGTGTGGGACACGAGTGTGCTGAGGTGAGGGTAAGGAAATGATTGCTAATCAGTATGGCAGGAATGATAATTTATTAATGCGAGGTTCCTCAGCATGATTTTCATAAGCATGATAGAAAATGGAGGAAACATTTTTCTGTCTTAATAGATACTAAATGTACTGAGTGTATGTGGCTGTTCAGGAAATTAAAAAATAATTAATTGATGCCAAAGAGCAAAGCATGTTGAGTACCTGCCTGCATTCTTGTCTTGCTGTCCTTGTCATTTATTTGAAATTACATTACTGAGTTTAAAAGCCTTTAAAAAGTTATGCCAAACAGCAGCCTTTTGTGCCTTTTATCTTCAGTACATTTAGTGCATTTGTCAAGCTTGGAATATAATTCATTCTCTTATCTTTATAATTTCATTGTGACCATAATATATTTCAAAGTTTGTCAATCAAAGAAGCTTGGATTCTATATAACTATTTGTTGGGTTTGAGAATATCATTATCATTTTCCTTGGGCCCTTGGGGCAGGGAATATCATTTACTTAAATAATTCCTCACATATTTTCTCTTCCTTAGTGAAGCTGTTGCATGTTAGCAGACTCATGGGCCCTAGTAGATTTAGATAGATGATAACACATTAAATGTGTGGGCAATTTTGTTTAGTACTGAGTTAGGTTTTGAATTTATGCTTAAATGAAGTTATCCCCCAGTTGGCTACTGTTGCTTTAATTTTTTAAATTTAGTTTTATTTTTAAAAGTTTATTGAATTGATTGAAGTGACATTAGTTAATAAAATTATGTAGGTTTCAGGTGAACAATTCTATAATACATCATCTATCTGTATATTGTGTTTTAACCACCCAAAGTCAAATCTTCCATCACCATTTATCCATGTTTATCCTCTTCTACCTCCCCCAACCCCTTCCCCTGGTAATCACCATACTATTGTATGTGTCTGTGAGGTGTTTTTTCTTCATCCTTTCACCTTTCTTACCTAGCTTCCCAAGCCCTGTCCCTTCTGACAGCTGTCACTCTGTCCTCTGTATCAATGAGTCCGTTTCTATTTTGTTTGTTTATTTTGTTCATTAGATTCCATGTCTAGGGGAAATCATATATACTTGTCTTTCTCTGACTGGCTTATTTCACTTAGCGTAATGCTTTCCAGGTAGATTCATGCTGTACCACTTACTTACCTTTAGAAAGAGATTTTGATAAAAATCAAATACAAAATGTAAAGCAATCCTCCCAAGAGTTACTGTTATTTGGGTTTATCCATGTCATATTGGACATACTTATTGCGGAAGCCTTAATCAGTAATCTTTAACTGGTATAAAGTTATAATCATCCATATTTTGAGTCAAATAACTTTATTTCAAAGTTGCTTTATTTATATATTGTCTATTGATTTTGTCATTCATTTACCATATCCAAACTATAGAGATATTCATAATTAATCATACCATCCTGTAAAATGTAGTAAGTGCTGTAATTTGTGAGGCAGTATGTGGTAGATGTGAAAAGTTGATGTGTAGAATGCAGCATGGTGGAGGTGCTATTCAACTCTTAGTTTGTACGTTTTAGGTTCCAGCGAGGAGGATATATCAGGTTGAAGTAATGATAGGAAAAGGAAGATTATAGAGTGAGAGAAGGTACCTTAGAGGAAGATGAAGAGCTTTTACCATTCTGTCAAGGAATTTGAACTGATTTGAAATCTTTGAGTAGAGAAAAAGTCAAGTCTATGGTGTGATAGATTACTTTCCTGAATCTCCAGAGGAAAGTTAAGAGAAAAAATACTTAAAAGTAGGAATAATAATGAAGAGAAATTAAAACAGACTGGACAAGAAATAATGAAGGGCTAAGCTAGAGGATTGACAATAGGTATGGCAAGTGTTGGTTTAAATATGGAAGCATTTTGGAGGTAAAATGCACAGACCCTGGTGACCCTTTAGATATAGAGAGTGAAAAAGAAGATGAAGTGAAAGTGACTCTTGAGGTTTTCAGCCTAGTTGACTCTGAAGGCAGTGATACCCTTAATGATATAAAGAACATAAGAAGAAAAAGAGGAAGCTTGGGAGTTGGTGCATGATGTTTGTTTTTGACCTAGTTGAGTTTGACATGCCAGAGTGAAATACATTTTTTTCTTTATTGTTGACACAATTGCAGATGTCCCCAATTTCCTCCCTTCTTTGCTTGCCTTCACCAAGCCCTCCTCCTACCTTACCCCTGTCTCATCAGAGTGAAATGCATTTTGAAATCAGAAAAGTGAATGTGCAGTTCAAGAGAGAAGTTGAAACTAGAGACATGTTTGGTAGATATGCCCATAAATGTAGCATTCCAGGCTATAGAACAGTAAGAGATTTGCAAGGCAGAATAGAAGGTGGAAGTCAGAGAAAGAAATCAGGGATTGGAATTTTGGGCTGTGTGTCATGTATCTGTAATTAGATGACAATGAAGAAAAAAGAATCAAAGAATAGTGATGAGAGAGACACTTAGATCATTTTGATTTCTTGCGTAGAGACAGAGATAATATCAAATTCTGAGAAAATCAAATTCAAGTGGAAAAAACCAGGAAGGATGAAAATGTAAGAAGTCATTGCATTTCATGAGGAGAGGCCATTGTTGATTTTTCATAGTAGTTTCACTTATATGCTAGGTCTAGATTAAAAAGGAAGTGTAGATTATTTAAAAATTATTTTAAAGTTTGAGAACTAATGAAGGTAGTTAACAATAGTTTAAAGGTTTGAGCTGATAACTTTGTGTGGGTGCTCTCAGATGTTAGTAGATTGTGGGCAAGGGATGTAGGTAGGGAATGACTTAAGATGTAAAGGAAGTAAGGACTTGTACTCAGAAAACTACAGAACACTGAAGAAAGAAAATAAGGAAGATACAAATAAATGGTAGCATATACCATGTTCATGGTTGGGAAGAATTAACATCATTAAAATGTCCATACTACCCAAAGCTATCTATAGATTCAATGTAACCCATATTAAAATACCATCAGATTTCACAGAATTAGAACAAATACTTTAAAAATTCATATGAGGTCAAAAATGACCCCAAATAGCTACAGCAATCCTGAGAAAGAAAAATGAAGTAGGAGAAATCACAATACCAGACATCAAAACTATATTACAAAGCAATAGTAATCAAAACAGTCTGGTACTGGCACAAGAACAGATAAACAGATCAATGAAACAGAACAGAGAGCCCAGAAATAAACCTAGGACTCTATGGGTAACTAATATTTGACAAAGGGGGAAGGAACATAAAATGAAGTGCAAATAGCCTCTTCAACAAGTGGTGTTGGGAGAACTGGATAGTCACATGTAAAAAAATGAAACCAGATCACCAACTTATACCATACACCAGAATAAACTCAAGATGGATAAAAGACTTAAACATAAGCAGTGCCACCATAAAAGTCCTAGAGGAAAACATAGGCCAAAAATTGGAGATTTCCCACATAGCAAAATTTTCACTCAAATACCTCCCAGGGCAAGGGAAATAAAGGAACAAATAAATAAATGGGACTGCATCAAACTGAAAAGTTTCAGCTCAGCTAAAGAAAACATCAACACAATGAAAAGGGAACCAACCATACGGGAAAACATATTTGCCAATGACACCTCAAACAAGGGTTTGATCTCCAGAACATATAAAGAACTAATAAGACTAAAATCAGGGAGACAAATAGCCCAATTTAAAAATGGGCAAAGGACCTGAATAGTCACCTCTCCAAGGAGGACATACAAAGGGCCCATAGGAGCATAAAAGAATGCTCAACATCAGTAGCCATCAGAGAGATGCAAATTAAAATCATAATGAGATACCACCTCACACCTGTCAGAATGGCCATCATCAACAAATCAACAAACAGCAAGTGTTGGCGAGGATATGGAGAAAAGGAAACCCTGGTGCACTGCTGGTGGGAATGCAGACTGGTGCAGCCACTATGGAAGACAGTATGGAATTTCCTCAAACAACTAAGACTAGAATTGCCTTATGACCCAGTGATTCCACTGCTAGGATTATACCCAAAGAATCCTGAAACACCAATTCAGAAGAACTTGTGCACTGCTATGTTCATAGCAGTGCTATTTACAATAGCCAAGTGCTAGAAACAACCTAAGTGCTCTTCAGTGGATGAATGTATCGAAAAACTGATAAATTTACACAATGGAATTCTATGCAGCAGAAAGAAAGAAAGAACTCCTACCATTTGCAATAGCATGGATGGAACTGGAGAGTATCATGCTTAGTAAAGTAAGTCAGGCAGTAAAAATTAAATACTGCATGTTCTTACTTAATACAGGAGACCAATGAACAAACAAACAAACAAACAAAAGAGCACCAGAGACATGAGTACAAGGAACAGACTTTTAGTGTGCAGAGGGGAGAGGGAGTGGGAAAGAAGGAAGCAAAGAAGGGAAACTTGTTTATTCTTCCTATTGAGCCAAGGAACTAGCATGGATGACTCATGGACATGGACAACATGTGGGATTGACTGGGGTGTGATAAGGAGGTTACGGTAGGGGAGAACAGATGGGGAAAAATGAGATGAATGTAATATAACAAAAAAAAAAAATTTTTTTAATTAAAATAAATAAAAATTTAAAAAACTGAAAGGGATAAGAAAGAAAACATGGAAGTAGCATATAGAGCACTGGCTGGTGGCACAGTGGATAAGGTGCCAGCCTATGAACACAAAGGTTGCTGGTTTGATTCCCAGCCAGGGCATATAACCAGGTTGCAAGCCAGGTCTTCAGCCAGGTCTGTAGCTGGAGGCAGGTGAAAGGCAAACATGCATTGATGTCTCTCTCCCTCTCTGCCTCTCTCTCTTCCCCTCTCTCTAAAAATAATAAAATCTTAAAAAAAAAACAAAAAACAACAGATATACTGAAACAAATGTTTCTATCAAATCAACAGCATAACTACACAGAGAAAATAAATCCTATTTGAACACAATACACATAGAGAAGGCTAAATTCTAACAACCAAAAGAACTATAAAGAAATATTCAAGATACTAACTAAGTTTGTAGTTGTAATTCTGGAGCATTGTGTGTGTATAATAGAACAAACAATTAAAAATCGTCATATAAAAAGATGTAAAGGAAGTAGAAACATTTGATAATTTGGCATTGTGGTGCGCAAGGGTTGGGGGAAAGGCTGAGAACAAGTAAAAGACTAAACCATTGTTAGATCACTAAATTCCAGTTAGACAAAAGGAAACTAAGGAAATAAACATGTTTTGAAGGAATTTGTATATTTTATATTGGGTTTGCAGGAGGTGATTTAAGGTATAACATTTATAATATTGAAAACATGCTTTAAAATTGTGTATTATAGAATAAACTGTATAGTAACTAGCCTTCTAACAATTTGGGTAAATAAGTAAAACATTGAAATGGAAACCACTTCTCACCTTGTACATTAAGATCATCTTAGAAATTTCCTGTGCCTTTAAAGATGCCGGGATGCTATTTTTATCTACTCTGCTTATATTTAAGGTTTTAATATATTTTTTATATATTTGTAAGTTGCTGAACTTTTTCCTAGTAATGATAAAAGCATTTTGAAAATATATGAATATCCGACTAAACTTTAAGCTCTTTAACATGTCAATACTAAAGTAATTGTTAAACTCAGTCATATTATCTTCCAGTAGCAATAACAAAAGGAATTATTAATTTAAATGTACAGGATGTGTGCGATCAATTGGCAATAATGTTGCATCTCCTTATTTCATGTGCTTCTTACTAACTTTGAAAAACTTATGTTTCTAAGGTTATGATTTAACATCATTGTTTCAGATATAAATTATTAAATTCTGAGAGCAACCATCATGTTGAAGGAATACTGTGTTAGAGCAAACATAGTTTCTGGACTGCGCACAGGGTGAACTGCTAAGGAAATTGCGGACTTCAATAACATTCCTTTATGTAGAGTTTACAATGTGAAGAAGGTGTATGATGCCGATCCTGATGTTGCTACACCAACAAGGAAAATGCATAAGGTATGCAAGGATTGCACAAGTCCAGATAATTGTACACAGAATCCAGGAGATCATCAGTGAAGATCCAGGAAAGTCAATGTGCTTCATAGCAAGAGAACTGCAGATGTTGGATGCAATGGTTTACAAGATTATTGCTGAAGATACCAGATACAGATCATATGTGCTTAGAAGAGGCCAGTTTATGACACAGTAGACAAAGGAAAGGCACTTTGAAAAATCCCAAAGAAAAAACTCTCTGATTTTCTTCTCCAATGAAAAGAATTTTCAGCAGGACCAAATAGTCAACAGAAGAAATCATAGGTGGCTGTATGAGAATCTTAATGAAGTCCCAATTGTCATGAAAATGAAATTTCCTGCCACACTGATGGTGTTAGGTATTGTCAGCAGTGAAGGAGACATCATGACCCCACATTTGTTTCCACAAGGCTTGAAGGTGACTGCTGATGTTTACCATGACATTTTGAGAGATGAAGCAAGTTACAAATGGATGTCATTTGATCTTCCAACAAAATGGTGCACCGGCACATAACTCCAAAAAGGTGCAAGAATGTCTCAGTGTCATTGTTCATGAATTCTGGTCAAAGGAAATCTGGCTACCTAGCTCACCAGATGCAAATCCTTTAGACCATTGTGTATGCGATGCTTGTGAGAGAGAAGTTAGTAAATAACCTCATTCCAACAAAGAGGCTGTTAAAGCTAAGATTGAAAACATGATGATGTCCATAGATAAAGAAAGGTTAATTAAAGTGTGCTCAAGATTCCAGAGTCAAGTGGAGTCTATTATTGCAGCAAATGGAGACTTTTTTGAACAATTTAAAAAACAATGTGTTTATGTATTTACATATAAGAATAAATTTATTTCAAAATATAACACTATTGTAGTATATTGTTTATTTTACTAAAATTTTGCCACTTTATTGCTCACCCCCTGTAGTACCTGTTAAAAATTGTACATCAGCATTGTTGGGGGAAAAGCCCCAAATGCGGAAATTGAGGATGGGTTCAGAAGAACTGACAGGTAGCTGAATTCAAATTCATAAGAGGTTTTTTTTTTTAAATTTTATTGTTGTTGTATTACATCCATCCCCTTCATAAGAGCTTTAATAGGAGACAGGTACATACTTGGGCAGAATTGCTGCTCCCAGTGGTGACCTGAGGGACAAATCCATACCCCTCCCAGGACAGGGTCCTTTTTCACAGGGGGTTAATAGTAAAACCATACCAGTGGGTCCTCCCATAGACCACCAGAAAGAACAATGCACTCGTAAGCTAACAGGTTAAACATCAGGCAGTTATCCTGTTGTATACATTCATTAACCTCCTTCTTGGTGGCCAAATATTTATGGTTGGGCTGCATGTGGCTTTTCTGGGTAGTCAACAGAGCCTGAGGCTATAGAGATGAGTCCAGTATTTCCCAAATGCCTTCACTGCTGGAGCCTTTCAGATCTAATGTGAGTTCTCTACAGGATATACTCTGGAGGACTGCTCTGGACTTATTAACCTTATTTGCTGCATTCCTGCTAGAGCTTTCCATACTTTAAAAGAGTTTCTGGAGTATGAAGAATTTCAGGAAGTAAAAGAGCTCTTAAGGTTCAACAAAATTGTTAGTCAAATCTAATTCTAATTCTTATACCTTTGCAAAACCTGTAGGAATTTTGCCATGTTGTGGTATAATATAAACTATGTAAGGAGAAGAAATACTAAAAAGTAGTAAATGTCACTTGAATGCCAGGCTTTGTGCAGAGCCCTTCACACATTTCCTCTTGTAAGAATTAAAACATCCTAAGAGGCTTCTAGAAGAAGAAACTGACCCAGGCTGTAAAGCTGGTACATTGCAGGACCACATCCTAGGTTTGATGGATTCAAATGCCTATGTTCACAGTACGCAGATCCAGGCACACTGCTCCATGGATAATGTGACTTTGCCTCATTCCATGAGAAGTAAATCAAAAACATCTTTACCCTTTATATTTAATATGATGAAATTCTTCTCCAGATGTCATATTCAATTTTTAGACAGGTTTATTCATTCTATTATAGACTTTCTATTTGTATTATTAGCTTACTTCTGAGAGGTTCTTCCTTTGTTCCTTTCCTTTTACTCCTCCTTGTTTCATCAAATATTTATTGCTTATTTGTATACAAGATTGTACATTAGGTGATGGAAATGGACCAGTGAGATAGATATGTTCTCCACCCTTAAGAAAGTTCCATCTTGTTTGGAAGAAAGACTAAAATGAATACACAATTGACATTTTAATTACAACTGGTCAGTTATTCAATGGCACTTCCTATATCTGTCTTCTAAAGACACCTTCCTTGAAAACCACAGAGGAATTGGTAGTTTCCCACAAATCATCTACAATTAATAAATTAGTCTCATAACCAAATTTTATATGCTGCCTTTCTTATTTTGCCCAACTGATAACTGTGTAGAAGGAATTTTGTATTATTTTTAGACTTTTACATTTTTACATTATGTACACCTTTGTACTTTGTGATGATTTGCTGACTTCAAATGGAAAGATCCGAAACTAGTCAAAGGTACTTTTTATCCGATGATGTATTTTTATGTAATTGCAGTAAGGAATGTCTTTATAACATTTACACAAGAAGCAGACACAGGCATTCTTTCAGGTTTTCTGTATTGTCTTTAAAAAGGGGTATTTCACCTTGTGGGTGCATTACTTGATTTAACGTAACTAAATGCTCCATGAAGTGAGGTATGTTTCATAATGAAAGTCTGCTTGTAGAATAGATGCAATTCCTTGATGATGAAGTTTCCATTTGTTTCAGTAGACTTTCTTTTATGTTTTAGGGGTTGGTTTGAACCTTGTTTGCAAGAAATATGTTAGGTGATCTGATACCTCTGTTACATTTTGGCTGGAAATTTTAATTAAAGCAGAGACAGGAAATTCTTTAAATGCGAGAGTGTTCCAAGAATAATTAATGGCTTTGAAAACGCTAGTACATATGTGCCTTAGCTTTGGCATGGTTGAATACACATAAACATACACACACACACAAACACACACACACACACAGAGACATATACATATAATGTATGTGTATATATATTCATGTATTTATTGAAATACATATATAGTATGTACAGATTAGACATATATTTTTACTATGTCAAAGAATACGTACATATAGAGAGGTTTACTTAAATATCTTTAAACAAATACATTTAAACAGATATACCAGGCAATTGTAAAATGTAATGGAGAGATTGCCTGACTCTAAAGTCTAGACATCAGAGTTCTGAGTAGTAAATTCATCAAGGTTCCATGTCTGTGTTTTAGTAGTATTGTCACGTCAAAACCAGGGAGTTGGTCTTGGTGGTCTCTAAGGTTCTTTTTAGCTCTAAAACCCCTTTGAGTCAATGACTATAATGGAATTTTTAGCCTAGTACTGTTTTGCCTTTTAGTTCAAAAGCAGAGAGTAATAGTGCTAATGAATCCTTTCATGCACCAGACAGTGCCCAAAAAGTTTATTATTGTATTATGTGACTGAAGATTGGTTCTTTGTGTAAGCTCTTCTGGGTTGGGACCAACTTCCATTCTAGGGAGTGACATACACTTCTAGAAGAGGACAAAGGTGCTTGAATCTGAACTTGAACCTTATGGTAAGCTTGATTTTTCTCCTTAATGTACTGCTTTTTGAAAAGCAATTTTTCTTTTCCTGGCTTTCACAGTTCCTTGCACATTGCAGGCATTCAATAAATATTTATTGAATTGAATTGAATTTGATCTGCTTGGAAGGCATAGTCCTGGTGCAGGGTTATTCATTTTCAGCAGGAGCCATCGAAAATCAGAGTGTAATACTGATCTGCCTGGTTGAAGTGCACACATGGCGGCTTGTGGTAGTTCAGCATTGTATGTTGTACTTCCCAAGTGCAGATTTAGAAAACTCGGACCTAAAAGGGCCTTGGTGAATTGACTCTAACCTATTTCAAATCTTTTTGTGCCACTCACCCATGGGTTTCCTGTGTCCCCACATTTTTGAACGACTGCTTTGACTCTGCTGTTCACGCACCCTGCACTGGTGCTTCGCAAGCCTTTGCACACCCTTTTGCCTGGAATATTCCTTGCACAAATCTAGCTGCTCTTCTTAGCACTCATGTAGATACAAAGGAGCTGCATTATTTGTCTTTTAGCACTTTGTACATTCCCCTTTTGCAGTACTCATTCTCCTGTAATTCTTTTCTAAGCCAGTAGTCCTTTTCACTAGAATACTGGAGGTCTGTGATTTATTTCTTTCTGTATTTCCTAGCGCCTGAAACAATGCCTGACACAAACATTTGTAGAATTATGAAGTTGGTCCTGAAGTTCATGTAAATTTGCAAATGCAATAAAATAAAAATGTAAATGAGTTTAGCTAGAAATCATCAGTTATATGCCTGATTCTAATTAAATTGTGATATACTTAGAAGATCAGCCTGAGATTCAGAAGATGCAGCCTCTTGTGTTGGATTAATGACTTTTTAATAGTTCCTTAATCTTTGTAGTTCTTAGTTTCTTTATCTGAAAATGAATGGATTGAACAGGATCTTTACTAAGATCCCTTTGAGCAAGAATTACATTGCTCCTAAGTTAATTATAGAGAACTAGGTCTCTTGTGCCAGACTCCTTGAGGCAGGAAGTATGTTCTAATCATCTGTTATTTCCTGGCACAAAGTTTAGTACGTGGTATATAGTATTTATTCAAACAATGTTACTGAATAAAGTGATAAATTCCCAGAGAGTATATTATGATTTAAATAAAGCAAATGAGGAAAAGGCAGGTAGATGATAGTAAATTAAAAAGGTGTAGCATTTAAAAGGATCTGTTAAAGTTAAAGAACAGTTATTTGGAATGTCTGAAAAAAGGACATGAATTTTTTTTTTTTTTGAGTTGTGTTTTTTGTTGACCCTGGGAGAAATTTTTTATTTATCAGTTAAAATACTTAATGGTGGAGAAAATGAATGTGAAACTGCCTAGTCCCCTTGCTACAAGTTAATAATTTTTCCATCTGTGGCATGTTGTACCAAGATTTATGTTGCTGAAATTAAACAGCAGTAAGATGATGATAGCAATACTTTTGAAAATTGTGCATATTTGTTATACTATCTTCTAGTTTAAAGAATTAAAAATCCATGTGCTGTTTCAACCAGGATTTGTTAGGTCATTGTCATTTTGTGACTTCATCGATCTTTAGGGGAGAATGAGTGTGTCTGATCATATCAAAATGTCACAAAAATAAAGAGTGTAAAAAGTTTCATCAGCTTGTTCAAGTGTATTTTTGTAAAAATTTGGAATTATTTGATAAATTATTTGTGATTTCAACCTTTGTGTTTCTTTAGGAGATCAAAATAATGTTTTTACATTTAAACTCTGCCTGTAGTTTTGGGTTATTGATTTGAATAATAGTGTTATTTAATCATGAAAATAGGGAAGTAATATAATACTATTTATGTATAATTTATATATACATGGTTTATAACATTCCAGAATCAATCAACTAAGCCCTCTATATATCTGTTTTACTTCTGTATTATATATTAGACAATTCTGTTTAAGGCACTGTATACACAAAAGAAGAAGATACAAAAATGCCTTCAGTTAATGTGAGAAATGGCTATCTTAAACTAGGGGTTGATGCTTGATAGTTTGAATAAGATTTCTCTTCCCACAAAATAAAAATTGTGTGGTTATTAAAGAAATCAAGTGAGATGACTTTTTTTTTTCATTTGTTGTTTCCTTGATTTTTAATTTGTGGTTCTTGAAAGTATTATTGTTCAACTACTTCTGTTTGGCCTAGCAGTGGATCTGTGTTTTGCAGAACTTGAAATTTAGAGAGGTCATTTTAATAAAAAGAAATACAAATACAAAATACAAATATAAAATTGGGTATGAGGGTAAAATTTCTTAGAACAATAAAGTTATAACAAGTTGTTCTTTAAAAATATGAATCCACAAACATCAGGGAATCTCAACTCTGTACATTTTATACTTTGATTTTCTAACATTGCCTACATACATATACCTCCATTTCTGGGTACCACTGGCCACATTTAAATGACCACATTTGTTTTTTTCTTTTTAAAGATTTTATTTATTATCTTTAGAGAGAGGGAAAAGGAGAGAGACATCAATGTATGTCACTTGCCTCAAGCCAAAGACCTGGCTGGAGACCTGGCTTGCAGCCTGGTTATGTGCCCTGGTTAAGAATTGAACCAGCAATTTTTGGGTTTGCAGGTTGGCGCCTTATCCACTGTGCCACCAGCCAGGGCCTAAATGACCAGATTTGACCTGGACCTTCCTGCTCCCTTGCTAGGCTAGTCAGTACTATGTCCACTTGAAATATTCCCGAAGCCATTTTTTCATTACAACTGCTGACAATAATTCAGCTTGTTCCAGAAGTGACTGTCTACTTCACATGTACCTTTCACTAAAGTTAAACTAAATGTATTTCCAACTCAAATTCTAGTTAGCCCAATTCCAGAAATGCCCATGGCCACTCCAGTGCCACCCAACAGAAAGTGAAGTGTGATGGAAGTAAACTCATGCTAGAACAAACAGCAGTGTTAACCAGTTGTGTTTGATAGCTTGCTCTTGAAAATTTTACAAAGAAATGGAGACCTTTAAGAGTCAAGGATATGAGGGACCCTCAAGTTTCCACTTCATTAGCTTCTCAGTAAATCTGCCTGTATGTGTACATTTTGCCTTTTGTAAGAGTGTGCACCTTTACACTTTGTATGGTCTTGTGCTATTCCCGGTGATTTCATTAAATAATTGGGTGGTATCTTATGCCCTGGTTCAAGCTGTAAGAATGAGATATGTTAACTTTGACCACATCACATGGATATGTGGAAGTGAATATAGTAGTTGAATTACAATCTTTCTGGCAGAAGATATTTTTAGTTCTTCAGGCAGCCCTAAACACCCCAGTGGTTGTGTGGCATCTAAATGACTGAACTGTTATACTGTATGTGACATAGGCCTGGGAGATAATCTGGGGAGGTGGAAAAGACTTGTTCTAACCTGACACCTATTTACTACTTAATAACTCAGTTATTAAAATTGCACCTCTTTGTTTATTCTCTTGAGGGTTAGGAACAATATACCAAAACATTAATTAAAATCAATGAAAACATGTTAGCTGGGAGTTCATTGTAGTAAAATAATGCATAAATATGAGACAGTGGTTACCAGTAGAAGAGGCTCATTTCCTCATTTTTATTTAAAATAGTGAGTTAGTGGTATACAGTAATTAACACCCTGAAGTTCTATTAAGCTATGAACGATAAGAGAGAATGAAATCTTAGGGGGTGAAAGGAAAGGTATGACGTAAAAAAAAATCAGCCCTGGTTGGTGTGGTTCAGTGGACTGGCACTGGCCTGTGAACCCAAAGGTTGCTGGTTTGATTACCAGTCAGGGCATATAATCAGGTTGCAAAGCAGGTCTCCAGCCAGTTCATAGCTAGAGGCAGATGAAAGGCAACCGTACTTCTTTCCCTTTCTTTTTCCCTTCCTGCCCTTCTCTCTGAAAATAATGAATAACATTTAAAAAAGAAAAATTGAGCAAAAACAAACTCAAGGTCACAGACAACAGGGTGGTCATACCAGGCAGAAAGAGGGGTGGGGGAGAGGGGCAATTAATGATGATGGAAAGAGATGACTTGGGATGGTGGACACAGAGTACAATGTACTGATAATGTATTATAGAACCGTGCACCTGAAACATACGATTTTATTAACCAATGTCACCCCAATAAATTCAGTTTAAAAAACAAAATGGGAGAGGAAAAAAATAGGATTTGATTGTATCGAGATAGATGCAGACATTTGCCACCTCTTTGCAGGTTGGTGTTAGTAATCTTAAGATAAAAATTTACATTATGGAAAGTGAAGAAATAGTACATACCTTAACTAAGTTTCTCAGTTTTTCTATCAAAGAAAATATTGTGTTCATATGAAATATTTTATTTTTGTCTTTGTTTTAGGTCAGGCTGTGCCAAAATCCCAAACTTCAGTTGAAAAATAGCCCACCATATATACTTGATATTTTGCCTGATACATATCAGCATTTGCGTCTTATATTGAGTAAATACGATGACAACCAGAAACTTGCCCAACTCAGTGAGAATGAATATTTTAAAATCTACATTGATAGTCTAATGAAAAAGTCAAAACGGGCCATAAGACTCTTTAAAGAAGGCAAGGAGAGGATGTATGAAGAGCAGTCGCAGGACAGGTAAGAATATTTCAGATTTTATGTCTTGGTGTAAAGGTCATCTGTGTTGTTTTTTTGTTTCATAGGTAGCATAAATATCACCGTGTGTGTATTTGGAGAAATGCCATTTCCTTTGTGTATTCACTCTTCACATTTTTTAAACCTTATAGTTGTAATTTTATATGACTTTATGATAATAGCTAGCTGATGAGAGTGTTCTTATTGTTTTTAGTAGATTTTATATTTTAGAGCATTTTTAGATTTACAGAAAAAATATGTGGAAAGTACAGTTTGCATATACCCTTTCCCCTCCGAACGCAGTAATTCTTATTATTAATATCTTGCATAGTTGATACATTTGTTACAGTTGATGAACCAATGTAGATGTAGGATTATTAACCGAAGTTCATATTTATATTAGAGTTCATTGCTCTAAAAATGTTCTGTGCTCCTCTCTGTGGTTTAGCAATATTAGAAAGTCATGTAGTTTAAATCAGGCAGTATAATACTTTCAGACTTGCTTCATTCACTTAACAATATGCATTTAAAGTTCCCCCATGTCTTTTTATAGCTTGATAGCTCATTTGTTTTTATCACTGAATAATGCTAATTACATGGGCATACCACAGTTAGTTTATTTATTTATTTGTTTTTTTCTTTTTAAAGATTTTATTTATTATTTTCAGAGAGAGAGAGGAAGGCAGAGAGGGAGAGAAACATCAATGTATGATTGCTTTCACCTGCGTCTAGCTAAGGACCTGGCTGGAGACCTGGCTTGCAACCTGGTTATGTGCCCTGACTGGGGAATTGAACCAGTGACCTTAGGGTTCGCAGGCCAACACATCTATCCACTGAGCCCCCGGCCAGGGATATTCATTTCCTTGTTGATAGACATCTTGGTTCCAAGTTTTGGCGATTATTGATAAAGCTGATATAAATACTTATATGCAGATTTTAGTGTGCGTAGACAGGCTTTTAGCTCATTTGAGTAAATACCTAGGAGTATTAGTTTGGTAGATGTGGGCAGAAGATACATAAAAGCTTCAGTTTTCATGCTTGTCTATAAAGTGAGGTGGCAGAGACTGAAGTGACAAGCTGACTTTTATTTTAAAGATTTTATTTATTTTTAGAGAAAGGATAAGAGAGGGAAAAAGGGGGAGAGAACATTGATGTGTGCAAGATACATCCATTAATTGTAGTTGCCTTTTGCATGCCCCCAGCTGGAGACCTGGCCCACAACCCAGCCACGTGCCCTAACTAGGAATTGAACTGGTGGCCTTTCACTTCTCAGGCTAGCATGCGGTCCACTGAGCCGCACGAGCCAGGGCTCAACTAACTCCTTATTTTGTAGCCCTAATGCTTGGTTTAGAAACTCCTCATTAAACTTTGTTGTTTGACTAATTTAATTTTAAATTTTCCGACCTACCCTAAACCAAATAAAATAATAGTTTTTCTATTTCTGAGAAATTTTAAACCTGTTTAGAATATTCACTGATAGTGAGAATTTACTTAGATTTCCAAACTGAAAATGAAACACTATATTAAATATAGTATAATGTCTTAACATAGATAGTTAAGTTGAATTTCAGTTTAAGATACTTCTCTGGATTTTAGTTTCCTTTTATATATAGAAAAAGCTCTATGAAATCTATAACATTTCTTTCAGATTGGAAAAACTAGCCTAGTGTTAAAGAGAAAATTCACTTATTTAGTATGCAGACTCTGAAGTTCTCTGTAAAACAAGTAACTCAGAATGAGTAAACCTATCAAATTGAAACATAGAAAACCCCTCTGCCAAGTGTAAAATGTCATAAAGGTTTACTTATTTCTTTTTCTCTTAATTGGTGATGAACCCCAATAGAAGTCTAAGCGTCTATCTAACTTGTAGGTTCATCACTTAATCTTCCTGGACCACAGTTGACACATCTTGAGGGTGGTGAATCTTCCAGTTGCCTTTTAGCTTTAAAGCACTAAGACACTTTCCAGGACTACCCAGGGGAATTTGGATTGCCACAAGGAGCCAAGGGGTAGAGATACATCATAGTGATTGTTTCTTCTTTTAGACTTTTCAAGAAATGGCTGAGATTATGCGAAGCCAGGTGTTTGTGTAAAACTGTATTTTCACTTTGTAGTTCTGCCATTGATCTAATAAAACTAAGTTGTTTTAGAAATATCTTTATAGTTCTTATTCAGGTTTAGTAGCCCTGAAATTGTTTCTGGTGCAAGGTAATCCATTAACTCTTAGGGTATTAGGACAATGAGAAGATATGTAACTTCTGGGAGTTTGATTTGATACAATGTAGTAATATATGGTGTGGTAAACTTGTATCCCTTTTACATCATTTATAGTAATAAACATTTTTTAACCCATTAGATATAACAACCATTTCATTTATGTATTTTGATATTTTTGGCTTTTTATATAAGATCATATCATGAGGGATATAACTTTTGGTTGATTGTATGTAGATTTTTATAGATGATAAAAGATTTCATAATGCTCACTGATTATGTTGAAACTATGCTTTAAATTCTGTGTTTTAAGTAATTTTGTCACTCTTCTAAGTTCAGCCTTAAGACAAAGTTTATTAGTTTCTTTGCTGGTATAGCATTCCTAGTTGAATTTTACTGTTGTCTAGATTCCATATTCTGACAGTGTTCTGTGGCCAGCTGTTTATGCGAAAGTTACGTTTGGTAAATATCTAATCATAATTGATAATGTACTACTCTTGGTACATCATAACAAGGACATAGATTATTTATTTATTTATTTTTGGTAATATATTTTTACACATTCCCTTCCAGACTCTTCTAGGATTCCAACTGAAAACTGAGGCTAAAGTGTGCCATTGTGTATAGAGCAAACTTGGGCAATTTGCTCTATAGAATATAAAAGAAGCTTCTTTATACTGTTGACAGGCAACAGTATTCTATTTAGTGAGTGATTCTTATCTAACATGTATGATACTAATTACTGGGAATGTTATAAATTCTTTGAACAATTTTTTAAAATTCTGCAAATAAGATACCTGAGGACATTAGTGTTATTGCTAAAAATGAAAGTAATAGTAGAAATTGTAATTTGGAGTTCATTGACTACACTAGTAATTTCTCTAGTGATTTGGTACTTTATTGAAGAAAATCATACTGGAAGAGTACATGAATAAAAATGTTTATTTTATTTGTTTCTGTTGTGCCAAAAATAAAGTCTGGATTTATATTAAATGTAAGGGAAAAATTCAGGTATCAATTTTGACATAACTTTTAATTATCAAAATATGCGCAGTCTGAAAGCAATTTAACGTACATTTGATAAAAGTAAGAACAAATAGAAAAATAAATATTGCAAGTGGCATGGAATGTATTTTCAGAGTAGAAGGCAAGGGATAGAAATTATAGTTAAATACATTTATTTACTGCTGAAATGGATATTAAGGGTACACAGTGCAAGCCTCTTACATTGAGCATGGGTGGAATAATGACTCCTGGAAGAGGCAGGCAGCGTGCTTTGCTTGAGTTTGACAGTAAACCTCTTCCTTACCTAGTTTTACTTTTCTTCATTGTTGTTTCTACCAGCAATTGAGCCTGACACTCGGTCACTTTTTCTCCAGCCAAGTGTCCAGTCCATTCTGAGCTGGTATTTCTAGGAAGAGTGAAGTGATTTTTGGCATGCAAAGTTTTTCTGCATATGTGTGGAGTGGGAATTGGGGAGCTTATAGAGAGGGAGAATTTATACTTTCAAGTGCAGAGAGGAGGAGAAACTATATTATATTGCTTAAAGTTTTAGTGGCAAAAGCAAAATGGGTGTGAAGGCACTTAGAGTTGACATGTTAACACTGATGGTGATGCCTTTCCTCAGTGACTTGACTTGCAGTTTCATCAGATGACCATTTTAATAGTAAAAGTTACTCTTTTATATAAAATGTTATATATTAACCACAGACTCTAAAAGGCCTGACGTTGGACATTGTTTTTAAGAACACCCAGAAGTGACAGCCTAATATTCAGATTTTCCATATTTTAGAACTGCTTCAGTGAGCTAGAGAGCTACAACCCATTTTTTCCCTCCCACACTCGGGTTTGCAACCACTGAAACAAAACCAAAAGTCGACTGAGGTGGAAAATAGCTTGGTGTTTGATAACCTATCTATGAAGAAAATAAAGCCTTTTAAAATATTTGTGCCAAAGGCTTTTAAAATATATAGATGTTGTGTTGTTATTAATGTCATTTCCAGAGTCCTGGACTATTTCTTATGTATGTGTATTTTGGAAAACAAATCATAGTATATATAGTCTGTATAATATTTATTACAATTAAGATGTTTAAAAAAGTATTTTGACATAAAAAAATTAGTTCTAAAAGATGCTAGCCTTTATTTAAAATCTTTCAGGAAATAAATCTTTCTTTCATTGACTATTTGGCTGAAGAAAGAAAAATGTATAACCTGTTACATTAAGAAACTGCCCGTTCCTTCTAAAGGACTCCAGATCACCATGCAGACTATTTGTATCAATGTGGTAATTTATGAGATAGTGTACCAAGAACATTTTGGAAGTGATACATTAAAGATACTCTGTACAGAGTCAAAATTTTAATCAAAAACAGCACTAGTTACAACAATAACAACAAAATGCATAGATGCAAGCAAGCCTACTTTCTTTCCTCATACCTTTGTATTACAACATTGCTTTGGTCAAAGAATAATGTTGCGTTAATTTAAATAATTTGTATAAACACAAAACATGTTGATAACCTGGTCATCGAAGTAGTTTTGAAATTCCTCATGGATTTTCAGTTTAACCATGTAAAGAGATTAACCAGTTTGCACAGTGTAATAGTTTTAATTATTACTAGACCTCACAGGTTAATGGCCTTGTTTATAATGTCACTTAGTTCCACATTTTATCCTAGGAAGCTCTGTGCATTATGAGAAGGAAATGAGGATAGAGTTCTGTTGAACTGAGTGCAGGAATCTCATGGTCTGATGCCTTGTTTTTGCTCCACGTGGTTTTTGTAACCTCTGTTGGTTTTGTGACTCCAGTCTGTTTTTCTCAGCCTTTAAATTACTTTCTGGATAGTCACAATATATTTTGGTTCAGATATTTCAATATCATAAAAGGAAGAACTAGTTTGTTTCAGACTAATGCTGCTATTGCTACATTAGTTTATTAGTTTTTCAAATTCAGTAGTAGTTTGTGGTAAAAATACTTTTGTTATCACAATCATTTGCAGGAGAATTCATGTTAGGGTTATATCTTTTATAAGTAACTTAGACACTATCAAACACATTCCACTTGTTCTATGAAATAAGTATATAACGATATATGAGAGGGAATGGCTTATACTCTTTAAAAATAGTTTTACATTTAAAAAATTAACCTAGTCTTATTTCTCTTGTTTTATTTAAATGGTGAAAATTACAGTTCTTTTGTATTCAAGAGGTTGAGATAAATCAAAATAGTTTATTGCTCTTTTTTGAATTCAAGTATTTGTTGTTTACCTTTTCTCTATATTTGCATTCTAGACATTTTACATTTCAGTGGAAGACTAGAGAAGTTAAAAGGTTACTTTTTGATGTTTTAAAATGATAATATATAACTTGGATTCATAAGACAGACAGTCGTCTGTCCTTTTAATTTTAAGTAGAAGCGTGTCTGCCAGGTAGGACATGGAATTTTCTTTAGAAAACTTGAACATCTTTCTGAGATTGTCTTACCATAAATGAATAAAAAGTTTATTAAGTTTTGATGAGATGCCTTGATTCATATTTCAAGCATCTGAAAATTAAAGGAGCTTATTCCTTTAACATACCATCAAAAGTAGAGGCACAAAGTTACTTAGACAAATGTTTTCAAGTTAAACAAAGGGACTCTGTTAGAGTGGGCAGGTGAGAACGTGCAACATCTTTGACTGTTAAAGACTCAATGGCTAACTGTATCCACACTTCTTTGCTAATCAGATAGGATAAAAATCTTGTTGATTTTTATGTAGGTGAAAAGTGAAAGGGGTTTCCCCAGCAATTTCCTCTTTGGGGTATAATTTCAAAATATGAAAAAATACATATTATTTAAATATCACTTTAAATCCACTGTTTTTAAATAAAACATATACATTTAATGCATTTATTTGCTATTTATTTGATTTTTTCAGCCCTGTGTTAATACCATTTAGCACACTCAATTAAAAATTTTATTGCAGTTTATTAAATTTTCTTTCATGTCAAATTATGTGTTATATACACATGATAGTTTGATTTTAAAATTGGAGAGTTTGTTCCTTGCAGTATAGAGTTTATCAAATGTTTATAAATTCCTGAGAGTGATAGCCATTGTATTATAAAACAGTAAGTCAACTCAAAAGACTTAAGTGAATTTGGCTTTATGGTTGAATACCTTTTATGTTTTCAGTCTTAAGGAAGATTATTAAAATTGATGTTTTCCTTTCAATAACTATCTGGTGACATTCAAATTTGATAATTAAAATCCAGAAGCACTTAGGAAAGAATGACTTTTTAGTTTTCGTAGTAACAATACTCCCACAAAGAAAGTTGATGAATGACGTCTTTCAAGTGGCAGATTTGTTATTTAAAGAAAGCTTCTTTGGCAGTTTCTTGCAAAACTAAATTAAAGTCTGTTTATGAAACAGACGAGCTGCAGTGATAATCCTGTAGCCTGAGGAATGCTTGGCAATCTAGAAATCTAGCCCTAGAACCATCCTTCCCCCCCAAGTGATTTAACAAAGAAGTGGAGTTTTCAGCAACCCAAACATATTGACACCCAGCACTAAGTGGATCGTAATGTATTCCTGTCTGTTGTGAAATACTGTTGTGCTCTAGAGATACTCTTTTTAAACCCATTTTAAAATATTAATCTTTGGATCTGTAAATTCATTGTTAAAAGCATGAGTTCTTATTTGAGTTTGCATTTATACACATACAGTTTTTAGGGTACAAAATTCAGATGTAAAGAGATTGAGGTTGCCTATCTTGTTTGGTTGAACCACTTAGGAACAGATTATACTGAAAAATAATTTAGCTTCATTATTGAAATGTGTCATTTTGAACACCTGCTCATGTGATCATGCAATCACAGATGTGTGACCCCACTCATTTTCTAGGGCCACTGTAACAAAGCACCACAAACTGAATAGCTTAAGCATCTGTTTATTGTTGCTTAAGTTGATTCTCTCACAGGTTTGGAGTCTGAAATCAAGATGTTATCTGGGCCATGCTCTCTTAAACCCTCAAGGACAGGATGCTTCGGTGACTCTTTCAGCTTCTGGTAGCCCCAGGGCTTGTGGCAGAATAACTTCAGTGTCTGTTGTCACTGGATGTTCTCTCAATGCCTGTGTCCAAGTTTCTGGCCACACGGGCCTAGCCTGATGACCTTATCTTAATGAACAGATGGAAGTAGTTTGCTACTCAGGTTACCTAGGGTTTGCACTTGCATCACCCTTTATGTAAAATTGCCTGTCAATAGTGTTTAACTTTGTTATTATATCCACTAAACTCTTAATTCCAAATAAGATCACATTTATAGATAGGGTGGAGATTAGGAATTCAACATATCTTCTTCAGGGACAAAACTCAACATGTAATGGTGACAATATGGCAGTGTAAAATTTATGCTAAGGATAGGAAGAAAATTGAAACTCAGCCTATGTATCGTGAAAGTGTGAAAACTGCTTGGTGGAAGATAATGCCAAACAACATTAATTAAAATAAAGTTTTGAATGCCCTGTAGCTTAAATAATGTAGTTTCATTCAAGTTTATGATAAAAAGTATGGTAAATTAATTTATTAATTTTATGCATATACTGAAAAACATAATGAGTTCAACTTTTATCAATAATTAAACTTTTGTATGTATTGAAACAAGTGAGTTTATAAGTACCTTGTTATAACATTCTTACTGATTTTATTTTATTTTTGTTTTTTATAAAGATTTTATTTTCAGAGAGAGGGGAAGGGAGAGAGGCAGAGAGGGAGAGAGACATCGTTGTATGGTTGCCTTTCGCCTGCCTCCAGCCATGGATAGCATTCTTACTGACTTTAATGTATAAAATGCCATCTCTTCAGAAATTATTAATGCTATAAATATATACACTTAATTACAAGTTATAATATTAATAACCCTGATTATTCTTGATTAAGGATTCCTGTACTATTGTTATATTTTGTGGTAAGCTGTAGAGGATTAATTAAAATATTTAATTATGACTCACATCATCACCATTAAATCTGTTTACAAAGTTTTCTGTATTGCAAATTAAAAAAAGAGGTGGCAGGTATTATCTGTTTTGGTGGCATAAAGAACGATACATTTCACCTTCATTTTGTGTCTAATATTAAGATAAAAAGTATTTTAAGTATGATTTCAGATTAAGATTTTAGAGAATCAATTCAAGGCTTTTAGTTTAAATAGGATTAAACAATTGTTTCTAAAAATGGCATGTTGATTGGCTTAAACCAAGGCTGAGTGGATTGCACAGTACTAGATATGAAATATTTTAGACTTGGCTGGATAATCTCTGGCAGTTGCTCAACTCTGCTTTTATAGTAGGAGAGGAAGCATAGGCAATATGTAAATGAATTAGAATGGCAGTATTTTAATAAAACTTTATTGACAAAATTAGGTGGTGAACTAAGTTTGGCCTTTGGGCCAACTCTTTGCTTCAAGTGTTAATCTAAATTTTGGGTGGTAAAATTTTAAAAGTGTTTTATCAACATGCACTAAGTGACATCACTTAGGAATGTGTTGAGTTGAAAGTAATAATACCTGACCAATAGTAGTTTATATATTCAGCAGTATAAGAAATAGGCAAATGTAGGTTTACAGTTGTTTTGTGACATTCTTTTGAGTTAATAAAGTAATTGTAATAATCTAATCTATATGTCTTTTTCCATGCAAACAACAGTAAACCTCATTTTGCCCACCCTGTATGTCTCTCAAGAGTGCTATCAGACACGCACAGCTCTTTCTGGCTTTCTAACCTGCTTGCTTAGTATTTGGGTTTGTCCTCATTTTGGGCACCTCATAGTGTTACTGAACATGGAAGCTGCCCTGGAGCCTGTTTTCCTTGAGCCAGCTGTAGCATGTGGGTGCTTTGACTTCGTGTAGGAAAGATTTCCCAGCATGAGTCCATGTGACTATGAGGGTACGTTCATTAAAGCTGGGACAGTGAAATGGAAGAGTTCAGCACAGAAGCAACAGGGGAGCTTAGGCAGGGCTGCTTTGTCTCTCTAGAAATGTTATAGGAAGTAAATGAGCCTAGGTGGGCCATCTGTTAGCTCATTGGGAAATCAGAGAAGGGGGATTTGGAGACAGGTTCAGGGGGTAAGCCCAGGATGAGATGCCACTGCCCACTGCTCCCCTTGCTGCAAATCTGGAGGGGTCCCTTAGAGTTTAGGAGATGAGCGCCTATAGGGGAAGAAAAATGGGGAGGCAAAGGTGCTGCTGTGCTCCCCAGAAGATTGTGCCTTTGTCTTGCAGGTTTTTATGTCTTTCTTGCTGGTGGGAATCTTAGGGGAGATCTTGGGAGGGTTTCAGCAGAATGTTCATCAGTTTTCCAGGTGTGCTCTTGTAGTCTTTGCTGATTGACTGGTCAGTGCCAGGTCAGGGGGTCACTGGCCATTGCAGTTTATTCTAGCATCTTTCCCCTGGATTTGCTCCTTTTCTGGGCCTGGAGCTGCAGTGCAGCTGAAGCCTAGATGTTAGCTCCAGGGAGATGGTCTTTGTATCTAGCTGAGCCATTTTTTTTCAGCCACCTGCCTCAGTTTCCCCATTCCACTTGCCAAGAAATTTTCCTAGCTTCTTGCTTTCCTGCCTCAGTGAACGCAGAATTCCTGCGGTAGCTCTGTATTTTTAAGGCTATAAGGCTGAGGAAAGCAGGGCAATACCACATAAGCCCATCCTGTTTTCATCATTGATTAAAAAGCTGCCCTGGAACCTTTCCACGGACTTGCTCAATCCAGCCAATTTCTCTTAGGTCTTTCTAGGCCTGATAAAATAGTGACATCCAGAACAATAGTGAAAACTGTTCAATGGATTTTTTTTCTATTCTTGGCTTTCTAGGGGAAAAAAAATCCAAAAACAAAAGAAGACATAAGTATAGTACATCATTTTTTTCTAAACCTCATTGTTTAAAAGAGAATAGTTGTTTTCCTTTTTCCTCGAGTATCAACCTCATTCTCTTTTTAGCTTTTACTATTGTAAACTTACATTTAGACCCAAATTATTGAAGCATGTTATTAGTAGGTTAGGAAGACTGAAATTTTGTTTTATGAAAATTATTATCTTTGTTATCAATGTCTGGAACTTAGATATGAGTGGTAAATATTCCAATTCCATTTTCTACCTAGAGAAGTGAAATTGAGTGGAGGCTACAGGCCTTGTATGTACTCATATGTGATAGGATGTCTTATTACCATTTGGCATGTGTGAGCCGGTAACTCTTGGCACCTGAAGGTGTTGTAAACCCTTTTTTAAGTTTATTTTTCAGGAAGAGTCATTTGAACAATTAGCACATATTATACTTGTGAAAATGAGTTTTTTTTAAATTTAATTTTATTGTTGTTGTATTACATCCATCACCCACACATTCCCCCCAAAGTCAGTCCCACCTGTTGTCCATGTCCATGGTTCCTTTATCTAGGTTCTTGTAAAATGAGTTTTTTTGAATCTTAATTAAACCAGTATTTTGAATCTTAATAAACTCAAACATTTTCTTTGTTTTGATTTTTTTTCTCCCCTATTTCTGTCAGTGATGCTTTATGAATTACCAACAATTGCGATCTTCTAAGGACAATGAAAAGTTAATGAGAGTAGTTAATGATTGAAAGCCAAAGCCTTCCTGGACCTCCATTTCCTATTTTATGTCAGCATTCTGATGTGTATCATAATTTAAAAAATACAGTACATTTAAACTCTTTTGTAGGCTTTTAATTTTTAATTAAAAAGAAATTTTAATCTTTACAGAGGACATTTTTTTAAAATTGATTTTTAGAGAAGAAAGGAGAGAGACACAGCAATCTATTGGTAGCCTCTCATAGGCTCCCTGACTGGGGTTCAAACCCACAATTTAGGCATGTGCCTGGACTAGGAGTCAAACCCACAACCCTTTGGTCATGGGGCAATGCCCCAATCAACTGTATCATACCAGTCAGGGCTGTAGGTTTGTTTGTTTTAAACACAAGATATGCCACTAATGTCTTAGTGCTCCCCTATGTAGTCAAAGGACCAGATGATGCATTCTAATCCTTTAGAATGATTATGTAAAGATCCCTGACTTCCTGCAGTTCCTCTTCCTTTATCAGTTGGGATCGTAGCCTTATTTTGAAAAAGTACCTTAGTTATTTCTGATAATCTGCCTGGCCTTAGAACTGCCAAGTCAGGTCATATTTTATATCTACAGTTATGAGGGAGGATTGAGATGGCACAGAGGAGACTAGAATGCTGGATCTGTTCAGCACTTTTCACTTGATTGAGCTTCCTTCATCATCACTGTAGGGATCCATTCCCAGGTGTAAGGTATTTTTTAAAAATTGCACCCCCCCACCCCATCCCAAGAAAGTTTCTGTGAGGTCTTTGAAGGCATGTTTTTGGAAAAGAAGGATTGAAACTCTCTTTTTTATAACCTTTAATATCATGTGCCAAAGAATTTTTATTTTATTTTATTTTATTTTTATATATTTTAAAGATTTTGTCTATTATTTTCAGAGAGGAATGCAGGGAGGGAGGAAAAAAGGGAGAGAAACATCAATGTATGGTTGTCTTTCATCTGCCTACAGCCACCTACCTGGCTGGTGACCTGGCTTGCAGCCTGGTTATGTGCCCTGGCTGGGGAATTGAAGTCAAAGAATTTTTAAAACATGAGATATCTATTTAGTCAACGGCATTGACTGCTTTTCCCTTAGATTTTTTAAAATAAAAAAATGACAACAGTCAACACAATAGCCATTGGTGTGAATGAATCAGAATTACTATTTTTTTGTCATAGGCAAAAATATATTTTTTGGTGTGCTGAAAAATTTTAGTAGTCAGTTTATGCATGCCATGAGATGAAATATGCTAAAAATTGCTGGCCTAATCATCATCCTTAGAATTTATCTTTGCATGTCTGCCTTTTACCCTGCTATTTTCCATTTTCTTCCTATGTCCCCATGTTTATGCAGATCCTTTTTGTGATTATTGAAATAGCTGATGCTCCCACATTGCCTTCTTCCTGGCTTGTTCTAGCATTTTCTGATCACTCTAGCCAAATGTCTCTTTTTTCCTCTGACTGTAGTAAGGCCGTTCGTGTGGCACTAAACTATATATTGTCCAATATTTTTATCTTTATAAAATGGTGGTAAGAAAAGTCACTTTTTCATTTACATATCTCCCACAATATTCAGAGCAGTAGTATTCCATAGTTAACAAACGGTCTTAAAAATACATTATTATTTCTCTGGAATTGCTGTAGTGTAGGCTTATTTGATAATCAATCCTTGGTTATGGTCTGCTAGGTCCTGGGAACAGAAGAACGTGAAAGTGTTACATGGGGGAGTCCAGTTAAGTGGCCAAAGACTACCTCTTATAATTTGTAGATAAACAGAATATCAGCTTCTTCAGGTTTGGCAATGAGTGCCATTGATTTTTTGAAGGAAACAACAATGTCCATAAACATAATACCATTACTTTATTTGTAGAGTAATCATATTTTAAAACAATTCTTCATTTTTAATGACATTTGTAAAGCTTGGGATGTTAACTTTGATTTGGAAGCACCTTTTTAGTGGTGTCCTTTAGTTACCCTTATCACCTATAAAATTAATCCCTGAAAAATTCACCATCCTACCTGCTCCCACAAAATATGCATGGTAATGAGTATATCTCAGGGCTCTTCTACTGACTGATTAGTTCTCCTTCTGAGCTTTTATGAGTGTTTTCACTTCCTCTCATTCTTATTTTAACATTTTCTTCAAAGACTGTTTTTGTTTCTGTGTTATGTTGTATTTATGGCACTGAATACACAGGACTTTTCAGCAGCTGGGGAATCCTCCAAAAAAAATCTATGCTTTTGACATGAATAGTGCAGTTTCGTTTGGCATGTATTATTTGACAGAAGTTCTTCATCCTTTTTATAGCTTGCTGTGTAGCAGATGGTTGTTATATCATTTATGACTCTATAGGGAGTGCATAAATACATGTGCACAAATGAAAAAAAGGCTTATTATGGTAATCCTCCTGTGTTCTTTCTGATGGGGTTCCCCAATACAGATAAGGATTTCCAAACTTGAAAATTTGTTTTCAGATTTTTAGCTAACATTTTATTCCTATTTGTGTATTTATTTAACTGCTATCTTTTTTCCTTTTTCTTAAAAGGCAAGGTTGGACGGTTGGACCTGGTGTCCTTGCCATCTATGCTGCTTTTTTTCCTTCCCTTTTTTTGGTAGTAGCATACCAGCTCTGAGAGACATCTGAGACATTTTGAATGTGTGGACAGGGCTTTTAGAGAAAGAAATTGCTGTTCTCTTTTATCAACCATGCAAACTTAGAAACAGGCTTTAAAGCACAACAGAGGCATGTGTGTTCTCACTGTGTATTATTGTTGTGCCCCCTCACATAGCTGTTAGCATTTGTCAGCAGTTTGTTTTGACTCACTGTACCAAGGTGGGCGTGGTTTTGTGTGTTTTTCTAAGTTGACTAGTGTGGGATTAAGATTAAGTAATCTTAATTTTACTATTTTGATTGGCCTTGATCCATCCTTTTCTTAGGCCATAGTTCGATATTAAAACTTGTTCTGAAAAAAAAAAAAAAAAAAAACTTGTTCTGAAGTATTTCCCAAATAGTTATTTTCCTTCCTATAACCTTGGGGGTCAGAATCAATCCTGAAGATACATAGGGTGGGTATAAGTAGGTTTACAATTGTGAGTACGCAAAACATGGATTATTCTTGTATTATTTATTAATTGTATTATTTTCCATACTCACAGTAGTAAACCTACTTTTGTCCACCCTCTGTACTATTTTTTTGTTGTTTCACGTTGCCTTTGTGGTATGCTAATAGTATTTCTCTAACCTAATTTGGGACCCTCTAAAAATAAATAAAAAATAAATTTTTTAGTTTATCTTGGTAGTTCTTCTTACATAATGAAATTTAATTTTATTTATTATGACAAGACTGGGGATTCTCCTAAGGTCACATTTTTTCTTGAAAGTTGGTTTCAGACACAGAGAACCATGATAGTTTGTTTTGATTAGGGATGAGGAAGTCTTTGGTAGCATCTGAAAGAGAGGATTGGGTTTCTGGCCTTGATTAAATGGATCTTCTGATTTTAGAAACCATTACCAAAGAGAAGGTAGACTAGGCAAATCTGTCCTGACCTGTTTACTGTTTGTGAAGTGAAATGCCATACCAAGGAGTTGTGCAACATAGTGGGGTCTGAGTACATCTTTGACAAGATTTTAAGATTGGGATGCAGAAGGCAAACAGTGTTTTCCTTTTGTCACTTTTAAAGATAGTGATGACCTAAAGTATATATTGCTGATTATTTTCCATTGTGTAACAGCTCTTTATTTACTTTATGTAGGATTAAAATTAAATTTTTATGTGGGATTAAAACAGCTGTTTATATAAGATTAAAATAACTAAAATTCTTTTAGCATTTTTAGTACTTGACATTTAAGAGACAGATGGCAAGTAAACAAGGTGATAGAAGGACTTAATTTGCTGTATTACAATCTCAAACTACTGTAAAGAATTTTAATTAGATGTTATTTTAGGAAGTTTCCAATTCACTGCAGGCCAGTGAAGCTTAGGCAGAGCAGAATGTACACCAAGCATTTT
Organism: Noctilio leporinus; assembly: GCA_004026585.1. Classification (NCBI taxonomy): domain Eukaryota; kingdom Metazoa; phylum Chordata; class Mammalia; order Chiroptera; family Noctilionidae; genus Noctilio; species Noctilio leporinus. The sequence continues at coordinate 139,256 of PVIW01001717.1, forward strand.
AATATGTCAACAATTTATTGTATGTGGATGAAAGTTCATTTGGAACTAGAAGTTTTATATATATATATATACACACACACACACACACATATTTTTTATTTATTTTGTTTTCGTTTATTTTTTAAAGATTTTATTTATTATTTTTAGAGAGGCGGGGAGGGAGAGAGGCAGAGCAGGAGAGAAACATTAATGTATGGTTATCTTTCACTTGTTTCCAGCTATGGACCTGGCTGGAGACCTGGCTGGAGACCTGGCTTGCAACCTGGTTATGTGCCCTGGCTGGGAATCGAACCAGGGACCTTTGGGTTCGTAGGCCAATGCCTTATCTATTGTGCCACCAGCCAGGGCTAGAGGTTATATTTTTAAGAATGAGAATTTTTCTGGGTCCCAGAGTGCCTTCAAGTAAAACTATTTTTCTATTTAATTTTAAATCACATTATTTAAATTTTTTAGTGGGAGTTCAGAATCAAGTTGCTTTAGTTTAAACATTTAAAATTTTCTTTTGGTATCTTACCTCATTTTCAGTAAGCTCATGTTCATCTACATGGTGACTATATGATTATTTTTAATTTTCCCACAGCTCTACTGGAGATTTTCTTCACTGTGAGATGGTAGTTGTTAACATAATTCAAAGTTTAGTTCTTCAGTTTTTCACAAAGAATTTTTGTAAATATGACTTCAGTGTTTTTCAGATTGAAGGTAGTTTCAGAACTGTTCATGGTATAGGAAAATAAATTTACATATAAAGCCATCTCAGGTTATTTTTTGTAAAATTAACATATTTCTTTTCATCTGTACAAATAATATGAAGGTATTAGAAAAAACATACGCTTCTCACCATTAAGATGAAAGTCAGGAACCTTGAAAAATGTACAGTGCTGATAGTTCATGGAAGTTAATAAGTGATACACAAAAGGTAGATCATCCTTCAGTTGCTTAATATTACATAGTTTGTATAACTCACCAGCTCGGGGGCAAGCATGCATTCATAGTTTATTTGGTGACTCAGAAAAGGTTCCCTTGAAAGGCCTAATAGATGATTTTTCCCTCAAGATAACATCACTGATGGAGAATATAGTCTCTTGTGATATGGCCATAGTAAAGTTAAAATTGCAAAATTACTTTAATTGGTATAGAGAAGATAAGATAATAATATAATTTTGAAAAAGACCTGCACAAATTATGTGTATTGTTTTTTAACATGAATGAGTTCTTTTTGTTTCCTTCTTATTTTGTTTGTAATCAACTTCTATAGTTAATTTTGTACTAGAATTTGTTTTAAATACAACATGATTATCAGTGTCACGTAGCTCATCCCTCTTCCCCCATCCACTTAGATTAATCTCCTGGTTTCTCTTTAATTGTTAGGAATATATTTGTATTTCCTTTCATTCTTTTTGTTTGTTTAAATAGCACTTAGCATTATTTTATTGGAAAAATCCCAACTACTGTGTACAGCTATGTAAGAAGCAGTTTTTTGGATTCTGAATGAAAATTACAATTAGGAAGTCTGTTGTACTATTTGTATTGACTCTTTCTCTAAATGAAATGAAACGTGTAGAAAAAGGTGGAATCCTGACATTCTAATTTAGCGTCTATTTTCCCTCTGTAACCTGTTCTTTTATTATCAGAGTTTAACCCAGCCCTTAAACATTTTGTTTGAAATTCTTGAGTTCATATAAATGTGTAGTGGGGATGTCTTGATTGGAAAAGCTTTTAAAAATATAGAGTTAAAAATCTATTTTGCAGTAAGAAAAATCAGTAGCAAAACAGAAGGGCCATTTATGGATAATTTGATTAATTTTATTCTGGATTTCATCATCTTTAGATCTAGAAAAATAGTAAATTTCAGGGTTTTTTTTTTTAATTAAAGGTTTTATTTAATTATCACGTTCCATATCCTTTGGGATACTGGTCTTTAGTGATTGTGTAACTGTTTCAGAGAAAACCACATTTTCACTAAAATTATGCTGCTTTAAGATTTTTAAAGAAGCCTTATCTTTAATTGTTCATTATTGATGTCAGTAAATTTTAGAAAAGCATACTAGATTTTTGAAATTTTCATTGATAATAAAATTATTTGAACTCAATGGAGAATACCTTGGAATATGAGTCTTACTTTATTTCATATCAGAATTAAACTCAAACATTTATACTGACAATACCCCTAGAAACTGAAAACAAATCTTTTTTTTTTTTTTTTTTTAAGATTTTATTTATTATTTCCAGAGAGAGAGAGAGGAAGGGATAGAGACATCAATGTATGGTTGCCTTTCACCTGCCTCCAACTATGGATCTGGCTGGAGACCTGGCTTGCAACCTGGTTATGTGCCCTGGCTGGGGAATTGAACCTGCGACCTTTTGGGTTCGCAGGCCGGCACCTTATCCACTGTGCTACCAGCCAGGAAAACAAATCTTAATAGCATTTCTTATTCAGAAAATGAAACTGATTTCGAGCAGAAAGAAAATATTCTATTGAGTGTCTGTAAGCCTAATGAGTTGTAAAAAATAAAAGTGAAAATCACTTTTTTTTATCTTATATTAAAGTTCTTTTACCTTTAGCTTTAACTGGTCATGGAAATTAATCAACCTGTTTGTCGCAGAGAATGATGTTTGGTCTGCTTTCACAGTTCTGCTTGGGGTAAGACCCCTGGCATTTTCTCTAGAACCATCATGCCAAGTGAGTTGTAGTTTTTATTTTCTAGACTCAAAATCTATGCTCATTATATAAGACCCTATGGTTGAAATGAATGGAAACTCTGATGGTAGTAACTTTGAGAAATAACACTGCTTATTCACACAAATGGTTTATCACTTACATTTTTCCATTATCTACTTTTCCAACCCCATTTCAAGACAGTTTCCCTCAGGTCTTTGTGCTCCAGCCACTTAACATTTTTCAGTTTTTCAGGCCTTCAAGACCTGCACATAGCCACAGCTTCCTCTGCATGAAAATGTTCTCAGCTAACCCGTGCTCAGCCTTCAGACCATAGCCTAAAATGTCAGTTCCTGAGAGGGGCCTTCATAGATCACTCTGTGTTATACTGCACACATTCTCTTCCAGTGCTCCATTCTCTTTTCAGACCTTGTCACAATTTACATAATTTTCTTTCTTTTTGTTACCATTCTCCCCACAGTGCCTACTCCAGTTTCTACATATAGTAGGTACTCACTAACTGTATTAAAGAAACCAGGGATGAATATAGACTAATCTCAAGATACATGCTATTTTAGAAGCACCATAAAACTTGGCAGGTGTGATTAAACCTGTATGTGAATGGGAGCTGTTGTTGGCTTGTTTTTGTTCAGTTTTTGATTTCTTCAGGGGATAGAAGAAAAAATTTAATCATTAAGCGAAGAAAATTTAATTAAATTGGGTTTGTTAATATCATCTTGTATAATATTTCTCTTAAACAGCTAAGGATTATATTTTCATGCGACTTTTACAAAGGATGAGAAAGCCTTGCAGCTATATGCATCACCCTTTTGCCTGCTGATCCATGGTTAGAACTGCTGTCTAGAATAAGTTTTACCATGAAACTAAATAGCATAGAAACATCAGGATTACGAGTGAAACCTCATATTTAATTATTTGTTGTACTTTGCTGCTTAAAAATGAACATATTTAAAGGTTTACTGAAACACATGAAATTGGAACCCAATGCATCAATGATGTATTTTTTCTCAATATTAATTAAGTTTCTTGGTGATAACTTCTTAAATTCATGAACGCAATTTTATGAATATATTTTGGGTCTTAGATACACATCTTTCTTCCTGGAACAAGTGAATAATAATTAGTAAGTACTTTATGCCTTTTTGAAAGAATTGCCATTCTTCATCTTAATAATTATATCATGCCAGATTATTTAAAAAGTTTTTTAAACAGTTCCTTTTTTTCCCAGTTGTATCAACCTTAAACTGTTTTGATTAGCTTTTTGGCTTCACCCTCCTTTTCTGAACCATGTTCTCTTCCTCCATCTGTAACTCAGTATCCCATACTACAGCATTTTCTCCTTATTTGATTTCCGTAATTTGACATGATTTTTAAAATACCATGTTTCTTTCTTGCTTACTTTTGACAAACATTTAAATTTTAGCCTCATTTGTCTAATTTTAATCTCTGGATTGAACCAAGATCTTTGCTACCTTGTTGATTCTTAAAGTTGTTTCCCCTCCCTGAAAAGCTCTTTCCCTTGACACTTCACATTTTTGTTCAAGGACAAAGATTGAAGTGTACCTATCACCTCCTTAGATGGGTATTCTATGACTACTAAAAGAGCTTGTCCCAATGAGTATTATCAAGGTTTGCTCATAATACAAGGTTTCTTACACTTGAAACATTTTTTGAACAATTGAGGATTGGCATTTGAGTTCTTTTAGTTTTTACCATTTGTCAAGAACACTCCAGTAGTGTAGAAACAGAGTTTCTCATTGGTTCTTCAATGTCCTGTATCTTGTTGAGGGACACTTCTAAGAGTCACCAGGACTTGGGGAAGGGGGCACCTGAGCCCACTTGGGGATCAGAGAAGACTTCCAGTGGAAACTATATGAACTGATGCTCGAGAGTTGAGTAGCGGTGTTAGATATAGGCAGGGTGAGGGCATCATAGAAGATATTTTATTATTATTTTTAAATCAACATAGTCATTATTAATTGATCAATTAGTTATTTTTATTTATTTTAAATATTTTATTTATTATTTTTAGAGAGAAGGGCAGGGAGGGAAAAAGAGAGGGAGAGAAACATCAGTGTATGGTTGCCTTTCACCTGCCTCCAGCCACGGACCTGGCTGGAGACCTGGCTTGCAACCTGGTTATGTGCCCTGAGGGGAATCGAACCAGCAAGCTTTGGGTTCGCAGGCTGGCACCATTCCACTGAGCCACCAGCCAGGGCTTTCATGGAAGACATTTTAAAGGTGTGGGACTTGAACTCACCTAGCTCAGGAGTATGGGAAAGCATGTTGTGTTGGGGTTTCGTGGTTTTGCAAATCTCAATAGGGTGGGACTTTGGGGATTTGTGTTCCCTTATTGCACTTTTCTTTTTCTCTTCTCTCTGACTTTTCAGCTATGAGCATGGTTATGCTTCTGACTGGGGGACATTGGGGAGTATATATTTAAAAAAACCACTAAACAGAAAACAAAAAAGGAAATGAATGTGCTAGTGTACCACACCATTTCGTATTTAAATAAATTTTGCATTTTGGATCTTTCATGCGTTAGCTGTTCATTTTGAAGTTTTGGTGCTACATATTGGTATTTTCAGTGCTTCACTACTGTTAGCTTTGTACTAGATCATGTCCCCTGTGCAGAGTGGGTATTCGGTTAACACCTGAGAGAAGCCACCAATTTTTGAGAACAGAGTTTGGCTTTTTACTTTGGTGATTTTTTTCCCATTGTGCCTTAACTGAAGTTGTAGTGGACAGTGTATTTTACATTAAGCTCATGAGATAAGCATTTGATTACATACAGATGAGTGTCTTACTATGCTACCTTAAAATGGCTTTGTCTCTGAAAATAAATGACCAGACATTTTCTTGTTTTATAACTTCAGCTTTAAAATATAACCTTGGACTGCAGACTTTTTTTTTAAGTAACAGAGACAGAGATGGTATTTTCAAAGAAATATATCTATATCTATGTTATATATCTATATATAATGTAGATATATATATATATATAGTTCTCATCTGTCTTCTATTTCTTACAACAAAATCTGGTTTCTCCTTCTTATTATTATATGATGTTTCATATGATTAATCCTGTATCAAGGTTGCCAACACTTCCTTTAACAAAAATGAAAACATTCAGATCTTTGTATTGCTGACTCAGGGGAAAGTGTCACATACAGAGGAAAAGGCTTTGATAGGAAATGTTACTTCCTTTAGGAAGTGAAGTACAGGGATCTAAATGTCTGTCACATAAACAAGGGACAGCCTTATTAGGCAGTTTTGGAACACCCAGGCAATGGCTTTCTTAGTATAAATCCATTATGACTCGAGGATTTATAAGGTGATTATATCACAGGCAGTCTTACAAGTTGTTTTGATGTTGACAGCAATACATTATTGAAGGAGTAGAAAGTACGGATTACAACTCTGCATTCTTACTCTCTTACTTGTTTCTTAATAGCCAAAGCAGTAGAATTTAATATGTTTGTTCCATTGACAATGGAGTCAAGTCAGATGTACCTGATCATTGGGGTTCTTGGGTTTACAGGTGTGCTGACTAATTATATATAAAATGAGATATTTCTTTAAGTTAAAATTAAAACAGTATTTGAGGTTAGCACTTTATATACTATTAGAATTGTATTAAATTAAATTTTCAGTAATAATAAGTGATTTGCATTTCTTGTGATGACTTTCATAGCAGGAATTTCTCCTGCAGAGGGATAATTATTTAGCAATGTGAACAAGTGTTTCCAAAATTATAATAATGTATTTCGAATTTTTTGTGTGATATGGTAGACTATGTGTGATAGGAAAATTCAAATTAAAGCAATTGCTAATTAAGTTGAAAGATTTTCTTTTTGGGGTTTTCATTTGTCCTAAAGATAATTGGGAGGCTTAGGATGTGACACAGGGCTAGGAGTTACTGATAATCAGATCTTATTCCAGTAGACGTCAAAAAGAAAAAAATGGAAAACTTTGATTTTAGAGTTCTTTCACATCATAAAGATAGCTGCAGCTTTGTGAATAAGAAGTTGATCTGCCTTCACTGTGAGAAAACAACTATATAGATAGATTATATTCATTACACTTATTTCACCTGTGTTTTTGATAGTATAATGTTTATTTTTCCATAAACTACAAAACCATATTGAAAAAGTAACTTATGTTTCCTAAAGTAGTCATATTTTATGAGTTTTATAAAAATGGTATTTTAAAATATTACTTTATAATTACATTAGAGTATATTATAGTGTGTCTTTATCTGTTACTATGTGGGGTATAGAAGATTAATTAATTATTTTTTATTTTCAGTACTATACCTGAGAAAGAATTGCAGCAAGTTGTACATGTTAACTTTTCTGATGTAGAAATGTGGCACTTAAGTTCCCTAGAAGCTTCTGTTCCATTGTGGTTAAAATGTTTTCTCACATTTTTCAACTGCCTCATTACTGCTGCTAGTGTAGGTGCTATCTTGAAATGTGCCCAGAGAAAGTTGTGTAAAACTTCATTAGGCCTTTTCTGGATCAATTAGTTTGTATTCAGATATGTAAGTTTATTTAAATACTTAAGTTTACATTTTGTAACTAATCATCTGTCTCTTGTAAATTTATCAAAGAAATGTGGAATGTATTTTGCCCCAGGTCAAGAGTAATATTATTTAAATTTATTGAGGCATATTTATCTTTTATACTAATAAAAAGTTTGAGGCTGAAACAGGAAAAATATTCATTTTGGTGTTAGTTTTTAAAAATGTTTGGAAGAGGGGAAGGGAGAGAGGGAGAGAGACATCAATGTATGGTTGCCTTTCACCTGCCTCCAGCCATGGACCTGGCTGGAGACCTGGCTTATAATCTGGTTATGTGCCCTGGCTGGGGAATCAAACCAGCGACCTTTGGGTTCGCAGGCTGGTGCCTTATCTACTGTGCTATCAACCAGGACTATATCATCCTACTCTTAATGTTTCTTAGCATCTGTCTTAATATTTTATTCTTTAAAGAAAGATAGTCTGAATGAGCTTCACTCATTGAAAGTAATTTTGTAGTTTCCATTGTCATTTGTATTACTGGTTGATAAACGTCCCCTGGAACTCATTTTACTCTTTCTTATCATGGTATAGTCCCTAGTTTTTACCCATAGTATCCCGGGCTCATATGGAGCTGATGTGGCCATGTGACTAAGTTCTGACTAATGGGGTGTGTGTGAGTAGAGGTGAGGTGTGCAGCTTGTAGATCATGCCCTTAAAGGGAGGCCACGTGCCTTTCCCCTTTTTCCTGCTCTCTGCTGGCTAGAATGTGAGGTTGGTTATAAGTCATCTTGGGCCTCATGGAGAATGGAGAACGGGGAAGGTATAGGAACAGTGGGACTTCAAGGGAGAAGCAGCCTTGGTCATTGACCAAGCTGTATGTGAGAGCTGCTACACTTTTAGGTGAGAGGGAAATAAACATCAGTGCAAAGGGGTGTTATTCTGTGTTAGCCAAAACCACATGCCAAAATCCGCTACTGTGTTGAAATTATTCACCATTTCTGCTGCATTGTTTTGAGATTTCAGTTTGAAACTTGTATAATAAATGAAGCTGTGGCCATATAAATAGAGCCTTAGGAACTATGCTTTGTTTAGCTCAAAGCAAGCACTGAATTTATACTAGCAGGGCCCTTTAATATTATAGTATTCTGATTTATGTGGTTATTCTACATTAAAGCATTATGTTGATTATCCCTTACTTTGTTGGATTTTATGACCCATCACAGGTTAAACAAGATCTTATCTGTTAGTAATCCAGATGGCCTTTGTTTGATGGCCTTTGTTTGTAATGCTTATATCTGATTTACTATACTTTCCTTACTTTATATTTGTACCCTACATCTTCCTCTTCCTTTCCCACATTTGGGCAGTGTCTGGGGGAGAAGCCCCAATGTGACTCTGCCTGGCTTGGCCACCCAGGTGCCTGGAGTTATTCCTGAACATGTACCCTGATGAAGGTCGGTTATTTGCTTGGAGAGTTTGTGAGCTTATATTACAACAGATGGAAAATGCTCTGTGCTTTGCAACCTTTTAGACTAAGTAAGTAACACCACTTACAAGAAATGGCGAATGTTATAGGAACCAAATTTTGCATGGGAAATGAGTACTAGGAAAAAAAAAGTTTCATAATGATGAGTGATAAATTTTCAGTAAGCATTGTTTAGTTTGTCATTTTCAATGTCAAAGGCAGGTAACATCACACGGGGGGATGAGCTAAAGTGTCACTGAATGATAGGGTTTGCTCCCCAAGTCACTTGGGTGTGTTTTATTGTATTGAAATACTCTGCCCTTGCAGGATCATGGAAAATTATGTGATGCCCTACGTGGACAACTTGAAAGAAGGGCAAGTATTATATTGCAAGAACAATGTCTGTCCTTTTATTTGTGTCATTTCCAAGCTCTCTCTATTTGTGATGTGCCAACTTCCATCAGATTCTGTATGCATAGATGTAAAACATGTGAATACCAGACACCTTGCATTTTAGAGAAAACTAGGGAATAGCTACATGTAATCTTCCTTGCTTTCTCTAAAAGGAAATTAATTCACATTTAAAATTCATTTTATATGTGAGTGGAAAAGTAGAGGGAACATTTTCTTCCATGTTAATAAAAATAACCTTTTAGTACCACATTCTACACAAGTATCCTGATCCTTGGACCAGTATTGGAAATCTCTTGTATAACTGTAGCCACTTGTATACTATTGCTCCCTAATTACTTTAAAAAAAACCTTCCTGTTAAGGCTTCCATGAACTTCTGACTCTGGTATTAGGTTGGCCAAAAAATCTGTTTGTTTGTTTTTTTTCCATAAAATAAAAGACGTATTTTTTAATTTTCACCAATAATTTTATTGATTTGGATATTTTGAGTATGTTGGCTGTCTCCTGCTATTGGCTTCTAGTGGGGAGGAGGCCAAGGTGCGGCTGAACATCTTCCAATGTATGAGACAAGATGGCTGACCCCCAGCAAAGCATTATTTGACCAGAATGTCAGTAGTACCAAGAAACTTTGCGAACTGCTTTTGGCATGTTTGATTAGTCATTGCACCGTCTCCATACACTGTACAAATCTTTTTTGTGTGTGTGTTTCACTTGTATTTTTACCATTCTTGAAATAATAAAGCATATAATACACTGAAAACGTTGCATATCTTTTTCCACCTTCCATATTAAAATGACTGTACAAAAACCCACCAATTTTGATAAGATTTTAAAAAATATATGCTGCGGTGACAGCTATCACCATGCAATCTAACAAAATTGTTTCAAATGAAGTTAAAGACAACTAAGCACTACTAGAGCCATTGGGAAGAAAAACTAACGAATTTTTTGGCCAACCCAGTAGATGTCAATATTAGTCTTTATAGCATACTCCAGCTTTTGAAGAGAACTTTCTGCAGTCCTTTTGTACTTGAGGTGTTACATTCATACTAGGCAGCTTTAATAATTCTCACCTCATTGACTTGCCGGCCAGGGACTCTTATCATTACTCCACTCAGCCTTGTGTATCCCTGGCTAAAATCATGCTACCTTTTGGAATTCTTAATTCCCGAATCTCATTCTGGAGACAGACCCCTAGTCCGTCCACCTCTCATTTCCTTGTACGCATGAAATCTGCTTTTACATTCCATTAGTATTTTCTGTTACTCATTTTACAGGCTTCACTCATTTCCATACCCAATTTAGGCCCCGTTAATCATTAGCCAGACAGATCTGAGTTCAAACTCTAGCTCTCCAAGTTAGTAACTGTGTAACTTAGGTACCTTACCTTTGTCTCAACATTTTTACTTGTAAGGAGGGTATTAACCCATCTAGTGGTGTGGTAGTGTCAGGAGGAAGATTGTGATTAACTGTCAGTGTAGTTAGTTAAGAAATTAATGCGAGCTGCTTTTATATTTGATATTATTTGAGAGAATGATAAAAGATGATGAAAAGATGAAAGAAGTTGGGGATAAGATAATTGTAAAGGAATATAGATTTGCATTTACAAAAGTTGTGGAGAACCACTGCAGTTAAAGTGACACCACTTACAAAATGCATGTGAAAGGTTACTCTGATTCAGTGTATATGATAGTGCTCAAGACTAGAGAACAGGGTAGGAAATGTGTTGGATTATATCCTGAAGCTATGGTGTTTCCAGGTTACTGTGTCTTATTTAATATTTCATCTCCCTTTATTGTAGATCATGTTTTAATACTGTGTTGTACCATATTTTTGTACCATATGATTTTATTAGTTCTTTAATGAATGACTTACTAGAGAACATTTTATGTACGTAGTAAATGTGAATTCACTTGTCTGGTCAAGGACACAGTGCATTTCTTTTGAAATATCTACCATCTCATTGCCTTAGTGAACCTGAGCCTCTATAACTGGGGTGTGTCATGCTGAATGGAGTCTTAGAAGCCCAGTGTACTTGGTTTTCAATTTCAAAAATATTTGGATTTGTTGTTTAGATGCTTAATTAGAGCAATTTTCTCAAGAATTTGATCTCATTAAATTGATTTTATCAAATTTTCATAAATTTATGTTATCAACATATTCCCAAAGATGCCATTCAGATTTGAAATGAAGTAGTGGAAAGATTGCTGTTCACTTGGTAGTGTGGTGCATTGTTTACTATCCTGGAAAGTGGATACTTCACATCAGATTAGGATTTTGGCATAATGCCTTCATAAATGATTGGCTTCAAACCTTTTCAACAGGAATAGTCAGTCAAAAGCAGACAATTTCAACTAATGGTAAGGCACTTTGTACTCTTAAAACAATTTAATAAGTTTTTATCTTGCCCCTGAAAACAGGCAAGAAATACATGATAGTAAAATCTGCTATTGTTAATTTACCTTACTCTTAAATTTATATTCATTCACTAATTCATTGGTTCCTTCAACATGATTTGTTGAACATGAAGTCTGTCCTGGCCCTGCTATAGTCATGCAGGGTTATTATGAATTAGTGAATTTGATTCTTCTTCTTCTTCTTCTTTTTTTTTTTTTTGGAAAGATTTTATTATCTTCAGAGAGAGGGGAAAGGAGGGAGGCAGAGAGAGAAAAAGAGAGAGAGAGAAATATCAATGTATGGTTGACTTTCACCTGCCTCCAGCTATGGACCTGACTAGAGACCTGGCTTGTAACCTGGTTATGTGCCCTGACTGGGGATTGAACCAGCGACCCTTGGGTTTGCAGGCCAGTGCCTATCCACTGATCCACCAGCCAGGGCTGATTCTTTTTCTATTTGGATTAGAAAGGAGACAGAAAGTTTCAGGAAAATGAAACAATAGCTACATTTTATTTGGGGTTTTTATCTTCTTTTCCTACTTTTTGTACTTCTTTCCCTTTCCACCCTAGTTCTTCCTTTTCTTGTCCTTCTCAGGATTCAAGGAGATGAGAAGATGGGATTTTGGAGTGGAAGACCGGTTTCAAGAAACTGTTTTCCCACTCTGGGTTTGAATCTTGGGACAGGGTCTGATGAGACCTTAGCTGCAAAACTGTGAAAGGAAGAGATAACTGACTCAATCACGTCCTTCATTCCACTGTTACTGTGAGGGCTGTCAGTGTACCAACTATGTGCCAGGCTCCCGTGTTTCAGTGCTGAACAAACCAGCAGGGCTTCCAGTTCTCTCGGAGTGCGTAGCGAGTCTTACTCAAGGTCATCAGTAGCACCTAGAAGTGAGACGACGTAGAAGGAAACCAACTTTACCACGGACTAATTGATATAAACAAGAGTTCAGTTCCCACAGCATTTCATCAATGTTATAACAAAACAACATTGAACAAAAACTTTATTCTAGGATCTTCTGTATACATTCTAGTAGGGGAGGCAGACCATGAATTCAACATATACGAGATGGTATTATTTCAATGAGTGATATGTTCTGTGATGAAGAGCTATCTAGGGTAAGAGGCTGGAAGGTGCTTTATAGTAATACTCTAGTTGCTGTTCTGCTGTTGCATACCTGCCTCTGTAATTTCCCAACACATTTGCCAGGATGGAGATAGCTCTTCCTGCCTTAAGTCTGGAAGGGAGAACTTCCTTTCAGGGGATGGCGTGAGGTGGAAGGCTGTAGGAGACCGCCCTTGTTCTCAATGCTTTCGATACCTCATCAGGGTTACTAGATCACCTTCCTCCTGTTTCTACCACAGGTACTTCAGTTGGTATCTAGATCCTTTTTTAACTTGTTAACTACCTTATGCCAGTCGTGAGTAGGAATGTGCTGGATGATGGGCACCTGGGAAGGGTATAAAGAAAGAATAAAGAGGTCCAGAGAGGGGAGGGTGGAATTCACTAAAGACAGCCTTTGTCTATTTCACAGATACCCTGAGCCAAGGCTGTGTTTGTAGTGTTAGCCCTTAATGTAACAGAAATAGGTGGCATTTGGTTTAGGTGCTATGTACATGTTTTGTTAACTAAAGTAATCGTGCTTGGACAGCGGAAAACGAGTCTGTAGTCCATTTTAGGTGCATAAGTGGGTTGGTGTTTGACATTTGACTTTGAAGCTGTGGTAACAGTCACCACAATAATACCCTTTACAAAGCCCCTTATGCATAAACTTGCCCTTTGAAGAAAGAAGATTGCATTTTCTCCCATTTATCTCCGAGGAGTGAATGGGGCTGCAGATGGAGTTCTTGGGGTTTTGACTGTGTAAATCTGGAGTTTTGGGAATTCTGAGGGTATAGGAAGAAAACACCAGTGGGCTTAACACATTATTGACAAGCAATTTTATACAAAAGCTACTACTGCAAGTGCAAACACGAGCTAACTTGTGTAGCAAAGGACATCCATCTGTTCATTAAGTTTAGGATTCCCTATGAACTTCCTGAACCTCAGGGGAACTGATTATGGGGATGAGTTGTGAAAGAGGGAGAGTCTTAGAGACTCTCTGAGTTCAGAAAGTAAAGTAGAAATGGTGACAGTGTGGGGAGAAATGGGGAGAAAGAGCGAACCTTATTTGGATTTTTAAAAAATGAGTGATAGTGGGGAGATTGAGAATCAGCTATTTAGAATGAATCATAAAATTAGAATTGGGTGGGGTGGAGTGGGCATTGAGGAGAGGAATGGAGAAATGATAAGAATGGGAACTCAAAAGAGCCATACAGTGTGCCTTTTACCCTGGGAATGGAGGGAGTTCTGGGTGCAGAGTTTAGGGGACCTTGGCAAGTTAGAGCTCAGCGTAAGAGATTCACTGCAACTTGAAGCAGAATAATAATTGTGACTAAGATAAGAGAAGCATCTTTCTTTCCAAAGGTCAAGATTGCTGACATGTAAGGCTCAATCCATGTTCCTCAGGAGAAAGAGGAACCGGTAGGTTGTTTATCACAGTATACAGGTGAACTTGGAGTAGATTGATGGATTTGAAAGTAGGATATAAGCTAAATCGAGTAACATGAAACTCCTATATGCTTCTTAAAATGATTACTTAGGACTCAAGATTTTCTTGTAATTTAAAAAATAGTTTGTGCATCTGACAATGTCTATGTTGAACTGCTGTGGCTTGGAAGGGGGTCTACTGTAGCTAGAGAAAGGCAAAATTTAGTGTTTAATAGTGTTTAAGTCTGGAGGGGAGTGGTCAGTCCCCACCCTTTCCCCTTACACTGGTGTGGATGGGAGGTCTTCAAGGGAAGCTGAGATGCCATCTGGCCAGTGAGCCTTCTGTTCTGCGTGGTTTTGTTCGTCAGCGACACTGATCTTAGCCAGAAGCAGCTGTTTCAGTGAAGTTCAGACTTGCCGTGTGTTTTCCAGTAGAAGCAGGAAGAATGTCAGAGGTGATGTTTGAATTTTAGGGTCTTTTATAAGGGCATAAGATAAAGCTGTTTAGACCTTCTGTCCTGTGTCATTTCATTTATCAAACTCCAGCACAGCTTTTTAATTTCAACCCACTTAACTTCTGCGGATGAATAGGGCATTGAACGAGCTCTATAAACAAGTATGTTTCTGAGCCATAAACAGGAACACAAGCAGCACAGAGATAGCATGTCAACAAGACAAGGGATGTGATGAGAGTGACTAGGCTGAGAGCTTTCTCTGCGCCATTCGGGGGGAGTAACTGTTATCTTTGATTTAAGGGGCAGTCAAGTTATAAATCTGAAAATGCTGATGTACCTAACCACCATTATTCAGTTCTCTAGACAGAGCTACTTAGTAATATGAGAATAATATTATATGTTGATTAAACACATGCTGCTGTTTATAGAAACCACAAGATGGAAAGGCAAAACAAATTAAAATTGTTTGGGTACTAAGAATAGTGGAGGAGATTTTGAAGAAAATTTTAAATCCTATCATTTGGGAGGTTTATTTCCCATCTGAGTCTGAAAGGGCCCTACTGTTATCTCTTTACTCTATTTTAGATTGGTTTGTTTACTTCGGCTGTGAGTGTGCCCGAAGAGATACTTGACCACTGCCTAACCCAGAGCATGAAACTGAGTAAGAACATTATTTTAGTTCACTCTAAAGGGAGAAGATCCCATTCACTGTGTCCAAAATACAAAGTACCAGCTTGTTCCAGAATTAACCAGCCATGGAAAGATTTAAAATCCTCTCTTGTTAGCATGCTTGTCCTAAGAATAGGACCTGAACTATTGGAGCTGCTGAGGAAATAGCAGATCTGAGAACTGTTAAGGCATTTATTTCTTTCACAATTGCCAGCATTTCTTGAATAGCATTCATGTGCAGCTTTCCTGTGCCTCTTGCATTTGGAGATATGTAACATGCTGTCCTGTTCAGAAGTGTAATATTGTTAAATAGGTTTAAATACTGTCATTATAGACATGTGTATGGATGCATATATACCATATGCATTCAGTTAAATAATATGAATAAAAATAATTATAATAAAATTGTAATTGTAATTTATAGTAGCAAATGACAGAAAATAAAAAAATGATACGCCTACACAATAAAACAGTATCATAAAAATACCTGGCTGGTAGCACAGTGGTTAAGGCGCCGGCCTGGGAAACCCAAAGGTCGCAGGTTCGATTCCCCAGCCAGGGCACATAACAAGGTTGCAAGCCAGGTCTCCAGTCAGGTCTGTGGCTGGAGGCAGGTGAAACTCAACCGTACATTGATGTCTGTCTCCCTCTCTGCCTCTCTCCCATCCCCTCTTTCTAAAAATAATGAAATAAACTCTTTAAAAAAAAATAATAATGAGTTGTATATGTGCTGATATGGAATTTTCAAGGTTTTACACAAACAAGAAAATACAACTAAATGCAGACAAGTGTGTAGTATGATAACATGACATGAATGGGGATATATACAGACACACACATTCACATCTATGCTTGTTTATATTTGGACCATGAAAAGAGATGGGAAAGGATGGAGTCTTGATTTTGGAAATGAGAAGCTTTGTTCCTTTCTTCGAGATAGGAGGCAGCTGGGCAAAGATAAAGAGAAATAAATACTGAACTGATGAAAAATCAGTTGAGGAAAAAGGAAGGGAAGTCAGTAAGCACAAATCCTGTCAATTTTTAAAAATGCACACTTTAATACAGAAGGTTGTATTAAATACAGTATCATTGGTTGAATGATTGCAGTCCCTTCTCATGCTTGGGGAGAAGGGTACAAATGCATAGGTGGCACTAGCCTTCTTTAGTGTCTCTGACCTTTGTAATCAGGTTCTTTTTCTATGTGCCATGCGTAATTGTTTTTCATCCCTCCCTTTCTCCCTCCTTTCCTCTCCTTCTCTCCTCTTGTTTCCCTCCCTCTCCTCTTTCCACCTTCACTTCCCTAACCTCCTCTGTTTCTTTCTTTCTGTCTGCAGTAACATTTATATAAAGCTGTACTCTTATTGTGAAATTTTAACATTCTGCCTATAGACTGGTTTCTGTGGTAGGATACTACCTATTGGTACAACTAGAAAGAATGTACTAGTAGTAAGATAATTTGCTTTGGCACTTGACTCTTAGGAAGGTGAATGTGTAAACCTTTGAACTGTTTGGCATTGAAATATTGATGGGCTTCTTAGGTAGATGTTTGCCAATTGAAAAATTATGTGTCTCTGATCTTTTAAGAGACTGGAATTGGCGAATGATGTTAGGCATTTACATTATTTTATTTGAATATGAAGGACAGAATGAACACCTAGATCAATGTTTTGAATCCTATACAATTGGGAAAATAGAAACAGTTGAGCCCTGGCTGGTGGCTCAGTGGATAGGCACTGGGCCTACAAACCCAAAGGTTGCTGGTTTGATTCCCCAGCAGGACACATAACCAGGTTGCAAGCCAGGCCTCCAGCCAGGTCCGTAGCTGGAAACAGGTGAAAGGCAACCATACAATGATGTTTCTGTCCCTCTCTGCCTCTCTCCCTTCCCCTCTCTCTAAAAATAATAAATAAAATCTTAAAAAAACAAACAAAACAAAACAGTGGAATGTTTAGTTCCTACTTGGCATTTATATAAAAATTTAAATGTCGGAAATCATAGCATCTTATGGTGCCTCAAAACCATCACTTGATGTCCTACCTTTAAGGATATAGGTTAGTATTTCCTCTAAACCAGATCTGATGAACCTTCATTAAAATTGTTGAATTACTAGTTTTTTAAAAAATTAAAATTTCACTTTCTTTAGTAAAGAACAAAATGGAGTGGAGAGGAGCAAATATGGAAAACAGATTTTCTAGGACTTTTTAGTTAAATGACTGTACTTCTCAAGTTATCAGTTTCGTTGATATTTTTTATGATGGAACAAAGTCTTGTTTATCTGTATGTATTTTCTTGATTTCATGGTATAGAATTCTTAAAAATTATCCTTACAGATTTTCTTCTCTAAATTCCTTTTTACATTTTTAATTTTGTGTATGTATGTAATTTATAAAACTTATAATTATGGTGATGGGATTAAAACAAATGAATTGATCTTTTTAAGCTGGAATGGGTTATTTTCTTTGGTTATTATAAAAACAATACCAAAAAGGGATTGGGTACGGAGAGAGGACTGCGAATTGATGAGCATTAGTTTTGATATCTTAGCCATTTACTTATATATAATTATTTTTTCCCTAAAACCATATTCAGTTAGAACTAAATTACATTCACCAAATCTTATTTCTATTTTAAATTCTCTTAGCTGCTTCTTTCTGAACTCTACTATAGTTAGGAGAAAAGGATTTCATATAGAAAGTTAGAATTTTCATTTTAGAATTTTTAAATTTAATAATAGCAAATTAGTGTATCGACTGAAGTTTGAAATAGTTTAGTATTCAATATGTAGAGTGAGTAAAACTGAAAGGAAATGTGGCGTCCATTTGGAGAGTTTTGCTGTATAGCAATTAGCACCAAGTTCTGGTGTTACTGTATTTCTAGAAATGAAAGTTGAAACTTTTCAGGAGCAAGAAAGTGAAGACACAAACGACAGAAAAAAAAAAAGAAAGAAAACAAAAAAACAAGACTAAAACAACTGCAAAATACGACTGATTACTTTTGACCAGAAGTTAAGTTGTAGAACCATTTAGTTTCTAAATTTGAGTTCAGAAACTAAGTTGTATTACCTACTTTCACGTCATATATTTTGATGAAATCTTTTAATTTGACTTTCAGAGAAACTTCATGTTCCAACTTAAATATTTATATTTATATGTTTCAAGTGGTTTACACAATGGTGGACTCTATGTAGCTAATATATGAGTCTAGACTTAGGTTATATCTAACGTTTTGCCAAGTTTGTTCAAAGCATAATGATGTTTTTGTCTACATGTAAGTAGGATTTCTGTTTTGTAGATTGACAGGTGGAGTTGTGAAGTCAAGTCAGAGAGAATTGAGTTGAAATAGCTCCTTTTTCACTTTCCTTTTGCTTACTGACATGACTAACCAATTCCTCTGAGGATTTCTTTTTCAAGTCGGTAGCGTAGGGCAAATCCTCACTTTGCTTTTTCTATACTCTATGTTTCATAAACTGTCAAAGGACTTGAAATGATAGAGTAGCTTTAAAGAGCTGTATACTCTATTTGTAATTATTTAAATTAAACTAATCTTCACAATTACCATTTTATTAATTTCTATAGGCTTTCCATATTTTATTGGTTGAAAAATTCTTACAATTTCTGTTATGTTTAGAATTATTTGAGCAGTATTTATATTAAATTTATTTTTAAAAAGATATGTATTTATTTTTAGAGAGAGAGGGAAAGGGAGGGAGAAAGAGAGGGAGAGAAACATCAATGTGTGGCTGCTTCTCTTGCATCCCCAACTGGGGACCTGGCCCATAACCCAGGCACGTGCCCTGCCAGGGAATTGAACCTGCAACCCTTTGGTTCTCAAGCTGCTGTTCAATCCACTGAGCCACACCAGCTGAGCCTGTGTTAAATTTAGTGGTAATGCACTGTTGCATTTATGGTATATTATTAAAAGTAATCATAACCATACATTGTTTTTGCTTTTAACCTAATTTTGAGATTTAGTTTGATGCCTTAAAAATGTCAGCGCTTATGTTCAGCATTTTCATTGATTTGAAAAAACTATGTAGTCTTTGTGTTTTATTTTTAAATTGCTCTTTGTTTGTAGGGAATACTATTAACATCAATTCCATTTTATTACCTTTTTAATGCCTTTCCAGTTTCTGTAATTGCCTTCTTATTATCAGTACAAGAATATAATCTCAATACATGTTGATTGCTGATGATGATAAACCATTAAAATTAATGACTTATTTACTAAATTGAGTTATTAAGGAATAAAGGGTTTTGTGTTTGCCTTGAAATTGATTTTATAAGATTATATTTGTAAATACTTTTGGTTAGTACCAATTTATTAACCTTCCATTCTTTCGAGTAATCATTGTCAGAAGTGTTTTTCAGGACAAGTTTTTATTAACTTTGATGCAGTTTTTGGTAATTGTTCTTTAAAAACCACCTGAGTAGTAGTGTGGTATATTTAAATGAAAGGACATGGACTTCTGAAAATCAGAATATTTAAACAAGAGGTGTAATTATACTTTTTGAAATAATAACGTTGTTTTCAAAAGTGTATTTTTATTACTGGAAACATCTTGGCATAGGACTTAAAATGATACATAGATAGACATAAGACAATGCAAATTAGATTTTATTGGTTGTGACAAGGTACCTTGTTTATGTGTAGCTGTCTAGTACCTTTGACATTTCAAGTGCTTGTTAAATACCAGATTCTTTCTCACATCAGCCTGAAAATTTGCATTAGTCACTTTTCTGCCTGCCTTTATTGCCAAACTAGTGGTGTACACAACTCTAATTTTTCCTAAACAATGCCTTCTGTCATTTCCTGGATTTAGGCTTCAGTATATTTGGGTTTTTAGAACTTGCTCTAAGATTTCCCTTGACCTTATTATTCAACTCAGTGGCTTGGCTGCTGCTGCTCCTCTCACTGAAGTCTTTTGAAATATTCCGTTCTCTGGTTTTCAGTAACAGTATCCGTCTCAATTCGTTTTTTACTTGTGAACTGTTTCTTCTGCATTCCTCTTTTTGGATTCTCTTCCTCCTAAATGCCAATATTCCCTGTGGTTTAGTCTTTGACCCAAGCTTCACCTTTTCTTGGTGACTTTATTTAACTGCCAGTACCATTGTCATGTTTACACTTCTCTTGTTTCTAATTATTTCTATTCAATTTAGCTCTGGTTTCACACTATCAACAATGTATGCTGGGAACTCAGTGTTATCGCAAATTAATGAATCTGAACTCCTCCTCTTACTCCCTGCACCCTTGCTTCCACTAGTGTCAGCAAGCTTCAAGCCATGTGTGATTGCTCTCTCTCTCTCTCTCTCTCTCTCTCCCTTTTTCAAAAATCTATTTCCCCTCTTCATTTAGTCCTGAGTTCTGTTGAATTTCCTCTCCCTTAAAAATAATCTTTGTTGCTGCTGCTTGTTCCATTCTTGCAACTAAGCTTTTCAGCTTTCCCTCACTCATGGTTAAATTACTGTTAAAGGCTGGCCTTCCAGTATGCTGTTACTAAAGCTTAAGGAAGTCCTCTTTAACACTTTCATCCCCATCCTGGACTTTTACCTCTGTTGCAAAAGATTTAAGCCTTTGTAATCTGCTTTACTTTACATATCCTCTCTCGTTTGTCACTGTTCTAGACTTGACTCCATCTCTTGTATTTCCTCTTAATCTGACAAAAATGTTACGTAATATTTGTCTCTATCCCTTTGGTTATAATTGAACCTCCCAGCCATTTGAAATCTCTTCATCCTACCCACTGACCTCCTGTCCTAGCTCTTCCATGATTCTTTTGCCTGGCTGATTCCCCCTCTTCCTGACCCTGTGTTAGCTCTTTTGAGCTGGATACTCATTTATATCAAAGTACACTTTATTTTACATTTTACAATTGTGGTAGACTTGTCACTTCAATTGAAATTTAGATTCCTTTGGGAGAGAGCATTTGCATTTTGATACTCAGTTTGGTAGTGCTGGTAGATGCTCAGTAAACTTAATAGTTGATTGACTCAATCAAGGAGATATTTCAACTCTTCAATACAGACTTTGTTTCTTAAAAGCACTTGGCTTGACATTAGATGAACAGCCCATGTATACAACATTTAAAGGAGAATTTAGTTTATGTACGATTTACTCCTATAGGTACTTCTAAAAGATACTTTTGCTTCTCATTTTTTGTACACTACTTTCTAGAGTGCTTTTATTTTTTAAAAAGTATTTTTACCATAAGCAATAATGATTAGTGTTTGTAAGGGTTTAATTAACTTGTAACCTTATGTATACCCAAGAGAATTAATATAGCAAAATTAAGGTTTTGAAGAAAAGAGAAGCTTACATGCTAAATATGAAGATTAGGCAAACTACCTAGTAGTTGTCAAAATGGTTTAAATGATATTAATAGGTTTATTTCAAGTGGCTTTGGGGCAGTCAGTTTGCTCTTCTTAATTTTATAGTTTAGCAAAGTGGAAAACAAAATTAAATCAGATGACATGCAATCTTTGTATGTTTTAATGGAAGTGGTAAAAGATGTTATGAATATTGTGATATAAAACTATTAACAATCTTCCTTCCTGTAATTTTTGCTTATCATCTTTTGAATCTCTCCTTTTACTACTACATCCCAAGAGAACAAAGGGAAATTTTTCATACATTCAAGAAACACATAGGTACCTCTAGATGTATAAGACATTCTCCCTAGATTTAAAAGTTGTCTATCCTGAAGGACTTCTCAGATTAGAGGAATAATGTAGGTATACAAAAGACATTAGGATTTTGCATTGGACGAGTGCCGGGAAGTGCTTTTAAAGAAATATAAAACAACTTTTGAAGATGGATTTCTTATGTCAGGTTGGGCTGTTTATGGAGAGTTTTGTGGGCAGCATTTGATTCCATCTTTAGAAACAAATGGGATTTCAGTGAGCAGAGGATGGGAGGTGGAGAGACTGCTCTGCAAGGTACAGGGCAGCAGATTACAGGTATGTGGTGGTGGTTGGGGGTGGGTAGGGAGTAGAAAATACAGATCTGGAGATGGGTGACATCAGACCTTGAATCTTTGTCTAAGGAATATGTACCATATTCATTAGGATGTGAAGAATAGTAGCAGAACAGTGTCATGAGCAGTTGTGTATTTATGAAGTTTTGACACCACTGAGCAGAAAAAATTAGAGTTTGATGAAATTGGTAATCAGGACACTTCTATACAGACTGTTGTGATAAATAGTATAAGTAAGAAGTAGTTGAAGCCTGAATTTAAGATAGTGGTGATGAAAATGGAAGAGAATGGATGGGTGCCAGAGTGATTTCAGGTGAACCAGCAAAACTTGGTGCTACCTTTGTGCTTCCATGAGTGTATTTAGTCATTTCTTAAACATATATTATACATTTATGCTATACTCAAATACGGTCAATGGTGGAAGTACTTAATTTATTCAAATATTTTAATTATAGCATCAAAGCCTGTTGACTCTTAAGACAGATAACTTAGATGAGATTTGTTACACAATTTAAATCAAGTTAAGTGTACTATTTTGTATAAAACAAAACATAAGGAAAGCAACAGTTATTTGGTTTCAGTGATGCTTGTTGATATAGATATATTGACAGCTCTTCGTATCCGAGTTTGTTTTGTAAGTTTTATTTTTCATCGAATTATATTTTATTACTGTTGCTAAACATATAAAAATAAAGATTTTAAGAGCTTTGATTGAGAGAGTTGAATTCTGTTCAAAATTCTTATTCAAATTTTGAGTTTCCTTAAATTTTCAAATTTTGGAGCATGCATGTTTGGGCATAAAAACCAGATGATTTCTTTTTTCTGTTTTCATTTGAAAGACTGAAAATAAAAACCCAAAATTGCTACACTGAATTGTATTTTAAGCCATACTGCGTATAAGTTTCAGTATTATCAACCAGCTTTTCCTGTCCTAAGATCTTTTCTTCATGGAAGTGTGTAATAGGCTTTGCATGTAGCATATAAGATAGATTTTTTTTCACCGAAATGCTGCCATTTATGAGGAGTTAGAAAAGCAGATATCCCATGAGGGAAGAAAAATAGCAACAGTTTTCTAGGAGGAATTGAGTGTGATAGTCAGCTTGGAGTTCTTCAAATTAGGGTGTGTGTGTGTGTGTGTGTGTGTAGCCTACCAGTTATCTTCTAGTTGTGGTTTTATATGCTTACTTGTGGCTCATGTGTGAATCTTTCTCTGAAAAATTATATACTCTCTAATAATTCTATCATAAATTATAAATGCAATATTGTTTTTGGCTCTTGGAGACATAACCTAATAGACCCTGAGAGACAAATGTATAATTTTAATTTGGACTCATATTTTCATAGTAAAAAATGCTAATGTTTAAGAGGAGAAATGATGGCTTTTTATAACTTTACTGAAAAAAGCCTCTGCAAAAAAAAAGAATGTAAGTATAAAGTAATTAAGGAGCATCACTTTGCATTTAGTAATAACCTAGATAATCAATAACTTATCTGCAAAGTGGGTTTTCTTTTATTCTCATATCTGTTATTACTAATTTCTAAAAAAATATTTTACTTAATGAAACAAGCTATCAGAGGTAAGCCCCAAGATACCTATGTTGGAGATTTTGTTTGATCTATTTAATTTGACTTCTTCCTGTTTTGTTTGTAATTGTTACTTAGAAAGAATGTGCACTTATATAGTGAAATATTCTCTAGAGTTTTTTCTTAATCATTTTTCCACTCTTCTTTCTTCCAGAGAAAATGACTATTACTGTTTCTTTCTGTGTTTGCTGAGTTAGCTGAATTTTAC
Organism: Noctilio leporinus; assembly: GCA_004026585.1. Classification (NCBI taxonomy): domain Eukaryota; kingdom Metazoa; phylum Chordata; class Mammalia; order Chiroptera; family Noctilionidae; genus Noctilio; species Noctilio leporinus. Next base: position 163,144 of record PVIW01001717.1, read on the forward strand.
TCATTTAAAAATTCTTTTGCTTGGTTAGTTTTAATAGTATTTGAAATATCATTTTTGAAGCCATATATCACTTTATTCTTTACTTTATCTTTTAAAATATATTTTATCATTTAATTCTCTCAAAAGACATAGGATTGATGATTTCATTTACATTTTATTGATGAGAAAATTGATAGACTATCATATTTTCTTGTTCAAATTAAAAGATAAAATGTGTTTAGAAAGTAAGGGAGACAAAACAGGCAGAGGCAGTGTGCCTGGGGTGAGGAGAGGGTGGAGACACAGGCCCTGGCATAGAGCCCTGTAATGATAGACAAGTGACCTGCGGAGGGTGACTAGAAGGAAATAAGAAATGAGGGTTCTGAAATTAACATTGATTTTATTTAAAACAGGGTCAAGGAGAAGCTTAGCAGGTATCCTGCATAACATTTTTATAGAAATAGGAAGAACAGAGGATATGAGCCTCAAATCTCAAACATAACCTACAGGTGGTCCAGAGTCTGTCCCTTGTTAATCCCTCCAGATTATCTCACATCCAGTCTCCCACCTTTCTTTGCTGCACCCACCAACCCTGTTTTCAGTGCCTTGGAATGGCTGTGTTCTTCCTCTTTTACTACAGAACATTAGCCCGTGCTCATTTTTGCCGGTGGCTGCCCTAGTTTTTCAGTGTCAGTCACTTCCACTTACTCCTTAGATCTCACCTTCCTCAGATGGCCAGACATCTCTAGGTGAATGAAATTCCTTTGAGTAGCCCAAGACACATTTGCATGTTACTTTTATTTTCATGGTTAGCTGATTCCTGCCTTTGCCACACCGACCTGTACATTTTCAAGGTGACTCTGATGTGCCTGGGTCTGCCTTTATTCACTGTTGTGGTGTGGTGACTAGCATGGAAATGGAGACAAATGGGGGCTCAGTAAACGCAAACCACATGACTGAGTGAGTTTATGGCATTATCTTTGCTGGGGTTTCCACCAGACTCTTTAAACATTAATAATCAGCCAATCCCCTTTTTTAATTTCTGCACTTCCCTATTGTCTTGTTTTATTCTGTGTGCCACTTGCAGTAAAATAGTCGTGCAGAATTTACTGGTAGCCTTAAATTATTGAAGCTTACGTAAAACAACGAACAAATTAAACATGATTAAGAATGGGAGATGGGAGGAAAGGAAGCAAACCAAGTAGGAATAAAAGGAAGTGATTTTCACAGAGTTACAGAATTTCAGAGCTAAATGGAATATTGGAAATTATCTAGGCAAATCTTTTTGTTTTTTTTTTTCTTTGAAAAATTTTTTTTCAATTTTTTTTTTTTTAAAGATTTTATTTCATTATTTTTAGAAAGAGGGGAAGGGAGAGAGGCAGAGAGGGAGAGAGACATCAATGTATGGTTGCGTTTCACCTGCCTCCAGCCACAGACCTGACTGGAGACCTGGTTTGCAACCTAGTTATGTGCCCTGGCTGGGGAATCGAACCTGCAACCTTTGGGTTCGCAGGCTGGTGCCTTATCCACTGTGCTACCAGCCAGGGCTAAAAAATTTTTAACCTTCACAGTCTGCACTCAGTGTTAACATCCTGTATAATTGTAGTGCTATATCAATAGCAGAAAGTTGACATTGGCATGCACTCACTTGACACAAACACACACACACAGATTTTTAATGAAAAATACAAGTGTATAGAATTGTTTCAGTGACTTGTTCAAGGTCACCTACCAGTCCATGACACAAAATAATGATTTTTAAACATGATGTTGCTATCAGTCCACTGGCCATAAGTTACAGTAAAGAATTGTACAGGTATCAGTACTATTCATTAGCATTAGTGCTAGCATTTGATTAATCTTCTTACATTGAGAGATTAACTATGCCTCTTGACCAGCTATGTTCATACAGATTCAGAACATTTCATTTTATTGACTTGGATCTATGTCAAGTAGTAGAATTAAATCTCTGCTTTTGATTTTGCCCCACAGGAACCCTCTAGTAGTCGGGGAAGGGCTAATTAAGGTTTCCAGAAACTATTCTTTAATCACTTGGATTAGAATAAAAAATAAATATTTTAAATCATATACATATCTGCTAAGCTTTTCTTTTGGTAACTAATTGCTTCAATAAGAAAATGTAGTAATAAAAATTGAGATTTAATAGATTTTAAACCTGTGGTTTCTAAACTATATATATGGTATAGAATACTATATATGGAATATATACTTAATGCATTGAGCAGTATTTTAATCTTAAACTTTGAATTACTTTAAGGTTTAATATTGGTCAGTGGACAACCTTAATATTTCATGGAAGTAGCAGACCTTTATTTCTAATAAATACAAAGAAATTAATATAAATTAATACTTAATTTAGTTTTGGAATCTGTCAAAAAGTCTAATTTCTTATTTGAAAGCAATTCTATTAAAAGCCTTTCTACCTTTTCTGATTGTAGAAAAAATGGTTTATAATTATGGATCACTTTCTCAAACTATGCAGTACCTTTGATTGGGGAAGTTTCCCAGCATTTGACTTGATCCCTGCAAATATGAGGTCTAGAAATAAAGTTTTATCAAGAATGGCTATTTCTCCCCTAAGTTGAAGTTATACATGCCTATAAAGTAGCTACAATTTGTTTTTGTTTTTTTTAATTTCATTCCATTAATATAAACTATGGAATATAGGTTATCTTTTTAAATGTGGGATTCTAATATTAAACCATTTTAAATAAATCTGATTCACAAAAATGTTCTGGATATTTACATTTTTTCCCATTTTCCTTCACCCCCAAAAATTTTTTTAAGAAAAAATCTTCAAACATTTTGAGCCAAGAACTTTGTATTTTAGTATTAAAATAGAGAATGGTATAGTGATTATAATTAGAATGTAAATGATAATTTCATTGAATAAAAATGAGGGAAAATACTTCCCAATAAAAATTGTCTTTGGATTGGCACTGTTGCCAGACAGTCATCGATTTTGAATGGATGGAAATCCACAACAAAACCAGTTTCACTTAATTTGTAGAGCTCCCAGCCAGGCTTGAAGCATGTTTCTGGGTGTAAGCTTTTTATACTTGGTGCATTAGCTTGTATGTCTCCTTGAAGTCAGTTGAAAATTTTAAAGTTTTGTTTTTTCTTCTAATGCCTACAAATGTGTTTATTTAGGGATTTAAAACTTTTATTTTTGCTGTGCTAGCTTATATTTATTTGTTAGGAGGGTGTGCTGGTTCACCTTTTCTAAATATCAACCTTTATTTTTTACTGAATCTCTTCATTTCAGAAGCCCAGTAGTGGGACCTTAAAACCACATGTGTCGTTTACCCATTTATTGCTTTATTGTTTGGCTACATACCATTACACAGTGTATATGACCTTTACCTTATCTGAGCACTGTTCTGTTTGAGAAAGCAGTTAACCAACCAGGATTTGGAAAGCTCAACAAAAAGAACAGTGTTTGGCTGTTTCTGAATCTGCATGGGATTTGTACATACTCCTATCTCCCAGTCCTTGATTTTATGGCTCAAATAACCATAAAAAAGAATGGACATAAAGAAGACCTTTTATTAGCTATAGTGGCATTAAAGAGAAAAACACACACACACACAACAAGGTGTGGTGTTGTTGCTGTTGTTACCATTTTCTTACTATTGCCTGTACTGTTTTTAGAGACGATTTAGTTTCCCAGCAAAATTGAGGGGAAGGTACAGAGCTTTCCCATGTATACCCTGCCCTCATGCATAGGTAGCCACCCCTGTCATTAATGTCTCGCACCAAAGTGGCACATTTGTTATAATTGATGGACCTACATTGATACATCATAATGACCCAAAATCCATAGTTTACACTGTAGTTTATTCTTGATGTTGTACACTTTGCAGGTTTGGACAAGGTATGACATATATGCATCATTGTGGTATCATGTATAGGGTATTTCACAGCTCTAAAAATGGATGATTGGTCTTTTTTCCCCCACCTCTCAACTCCTAGCAACCACTGATTTTTTTACTGTCTCCATAGTTTGGCCTTAGATTATTCCTTTGCTTATTATTCTTGGCAGATTATGGGTATGCTGCACAGTAAAAAAGAAAAGTCTGAAGTCACTCTTGGCAAGCTTGGAAGTGGCTTCGTGACAGAAACATTGTACTGAGCTGGTTGTCTGCTCTGCTAACCTTCATCAGCTTTTAGGTTTTCGTGTGGAAGTCAAGTGATTACTGACACAATTTTTTATTTGGACACAATTTTTTAAGTAATGATATTCCATTCATGTCATTCATTAGACTCTATTGATAATTAATCTCCTGTGATTGAACTCAGATGTTGAGTTTATTTGTTTCCTGAGCTTTTCATGGATGGAATACATGTTGGCTATATACTTAAACAAACAAAAAAACACCAAAAAACAGAAAACTTCTGATCTTATTATAACAAAATGGAGTCTAATGTAATAAGTAACTTTAAAAATTTTTGTTTCCTGTGTGTATTTGTCTCTTTTTATCTGACTGTTCATTGATTTGTTTAAGTATATTTCTTTGTATTCACTACTCTATTATTATTGCCTAGAAGTATGCAGGGCAAATAGCTGAACTCAATAAATATTTCATGAATGAATGAATGAATGAATAAATCTATCAGTCTCCTTACATGGTGGTTTATTTTATGTTTTTATTTAAGCAGCTGGCATCTGATCTTATAAGTTAAAAGCTACAGTTAAGTTAGCTAATACATTACTTAGTTTTAAACATTTTCATAATTTACTTCCCATGCTTCTAGTCTTTGGATATAACTTAGTCTTGGATTTGTCTTAGAATGATCTTTTAAATTGTCACATTAAAGTATTTGCATCAGTAGTTTCCATGAATGGAATAAAAGCAACCAAATAACAAAAACAACAACAAATAACTTTTGGAATATTGTCAGTGAATAATATTTACTCATGTTATTCTCATCTCTAAAGCACTTTAACCTGAATGTATATTATTGTTGGTGGTTCAAAGAGTGAGGACTAAATTACAGAGTCTGTTATCTATGTTAAACTAAGAACAGTTGTGACACATGTAATATTTAAAAAGCATCCAGGGCAGAACAAAAGAAATAGAAATTGAGTCTTACCTTCAAGAAACTTAAGAGTATAGTTGGATAAATACAGTAAAACAACGTAAGTGAGTCTGTGATATAGCATGAAACTGAGGTAAAGTTTGTATTATGAAACTACATAGTGTGTTCTAATGCGATCTCTAGGGAACATATGATTAATGCACCTACAGATCCTTTAGGAAACAAATATTACTAAAGATTATGGGACAGGGATTGGGCATGACATAAGGTTGAGGAAGGGGGAACAAAATTAATAATTTAGCTTGATCTTCTGTAGTTTTACTTGATTTTCTATCATTTTAATGTTAAGCTAAGGATGTTTAAAATGAAGTTTATTTTGTATGGTTCTTGACTTTTTTAACATGAACAACTATGTTAGATGAAAATTGAATAAGTTTTGTAGAAGGATGGGAAATTAATTTTTATCTTCTTATAAGAAGATAAATATAAGAATATAAGACAAATATAAAAAAAATAGAAGAAGGATGTTAGTATCAAAGCCTATATAGTCAAGCTGGCCAAATAGACAATGGATCAACAATATTTTGGGGGAAAGTTCTGTAAACAAATGTTCCTTTTTGGTGACTTGGTTTCTGATTTTATTATATAAAGCAATGACATATTTATTCCATACACAGTGATAGTATAATGAATGAGTACTGACTAAGGTATATTAGGATTTTGATTCTAGACCTGGTTTTGCTTTAAATTAGTTGTATGATGTCAAGCAAGTTTTTGGGATCTTTTTGCTTTATAAATTCATGGAGTTGTACCACATGATCTCTAAAGTCCTTTCACGTTCTATATTGATATATTAGATTTGACTTCAAAAGCAGTAATTCTGAATACTCTCTGAGCATAATCCTAAAGATTTTAGTCAGTTATTTTTTCTTTAAAGCAAATAGATTTTTTGTTTTTGCTGTAAATTCTTAGGCTTTGTGAAATATAGTTCACAAAATTCTTATGCTTTGTGATACATACATACATACATACATACATACAAGGGTGCAGACGATAAATTGGCAATAGCGGCATCTCCTTAATTAATTCCCTTAATAATTTCGAAAAGCTATGTTTCTAAGGTTATGATTTAACACCATTGTTTCAGATGTAAAGTATCAAATTCTGAGAGAGCAACCATTATATCAAAGGAATAAGATGTTAGAGAATGCGTAATTTCTGGACTATGTACAGGGTGAACTGCTAAGGTAATTGAAGACTTTAGTAACATCCCTTTTTATGCAGTTTACAATGTGAAGAAGGTGTATGATGCTGATCCTGATGTTGCCACACCAACAAGGAAGATGCATCAGGTACGCAAGGATTGCACAAGTCCAGATATTGTACACAGAATCCAGGAGATCATCAATGAAGATGCAGGAACGTCAGTGCGCTCCATAGCAAGAGAACTGCAGATGTTGGATGCAATGGTTTGCAAGATTATTGGTGAAGGTATCAGATACGGATTGTATGTTCTTAGAAGAGGCCAGTTTATGACACAGAAGACAAAGAAAAGGCACTTTGAAAAAGCAAGGAAACTGCTAACAAAATTGAAAAATCCCAAAGAGAAAAGCCCTCTGATTTTCCTCTCCAATGAAGATAATTATCAGCAGGACCAAATAGTCAACAGAAGAAACAACAGGTGACTCTGTGAGAATCTTAATGAAGACCCAATTGTCATGAAAACGAAATTTCCTGCTAGAGTGATGGTCTTAGGTGTTGTCAGCAATGAAGGAGATATCGTGACTCTGTATTTGTTTCCACAAGCCTTGAAGGTGACTGCTGATATTTACCTTGATGTTTTGAGAGAAGTAGTTGTACCATGGATGTAGCAAGTTGCAAATTGACATCATTTCCAACAAGATGGTGCACCAGCACATAACACCAAAAAGGTGCAAGAATGTCTCATCTCAGTGTCAATGTTCTTGAGTTCTGGTCCAAGGAAACCTGGCTGCCTAGTTCACCAGATGCAAATCCTTTAGACTATTATGTATGCAGCATTTGTGAGAGAGAAGTTAATAAACAACCTCATTCCAATAAAGAGGCTTTAAAGCTAAGATTGAAACCATTATGATGTCCATGGATAAAGAAAAGTTAAAGTGTGTTCAAGATTCCAAAGTTGAGTGGAGTCTATTATTGCAGCAATGGAGACTTTTTGAACAATTAAAAATATAATGACTATGTTTATGTAGTTACATATAAGAATAAATTTACTTCAAAGTATAACACTTTTATGGTATATTGTTTATTTTACTAAATAACCTATTTCATTAAAATTTTGCCAATTCATCATGCACATATTTATATATATGTATATGTATATAAATAAAATGAAGTATGTTTTCCCTTCATTTTATTTGTTTCTCTGAACATTGTGATGTTATTTCACAAGTAAAACTATCAAACTATTAAAAATGCACATAGAGATAGAAGTAATACAACAACAATAAAATTAAAAAAGTGCGCATACCAAATTCTCAGGGTTCTTTACAAAATGTTTTGACTGGTTAGTTCGGTAATTAAATTGCTGATGATGAAAACTAGAATCTTTAAGAAAGTGATTAATCTTTCTGCAAAATTTTATCTAGTAAAAATATATTTCACTGTAGTTTAGATGTTTCAATAGAAATTTACTTAGAAAAGTTCATTTCCCATTGTTTAATGTTTTGTTTCCTTTTTAAGATTTTATTTATTTTCAGAGAGAGGCGAAGGGAGAGAGACATCAGTGTATGGCTTCACCTGTCTCCAGCTACGGACCTGGCTGGAGACCTTACTTGCCACCTAGTTATGTGCCCTGGCTGGGAGTCGAACCAGCGACCTTTGGGTTTGCAGGCTGGCACTTTATCTACCAGCCAGGGCAGGTGTATAATGTTATTCTATTAGATATGTATGATGAGCTGTTCTACATACTAATTGACATATTTAATTCAGTATTTTTGTTCATGAAAACCAAGTAATTGCCATAGTTAATGAGTAAGTCTACAAGACTCTTGATTTGTGTCTTTGAACATCAGTAACAATAGCTTAGTAAATCATATGGTTCTGCTTTTAGGTTTGTAAATGAAAATGCATTTTTTAAAAAAATAATTTTGTAAGAAACATTGAATGTTTTATACAAATCCATAACTATAATTGGTTTCATGTGTTTCGTTCATTCTCATAATTAAGATTTAATCATTAAACATTTCTATATTTTGATCTTTATTTTAAGTTTTCAGATCTTTTTTTTGCTTAATCTCTCTCTGCTGAATCTTTCTTGAAACTTTCTACCCATTAATTTTTAACTTAAAAATAAAAATAATCTGGTGTAACCCATGCTACTTCCTGTGGCATATCTGTTTTCTTTGAGTTGCTTTCCAGCTAGCTATTTGCAAAGCTTAGTGTGAAGGATTAAAGCTCATCATATCTTGGTGACCTTTAAGAAGAATGTCTGCTGGTTGATAACAGATAGGGATCTCATACTTACTAGCTACATTTTTTTGAGAAGTTTTAATGAGTCAATTTATTAGACCATTAAAATAAGTTCTTTTAAAATTTTACTTGTTTATTTATTTATTTATTTATTTATTGAGTATTCCTAGCATCCTGGTTTTTCCTTCCATAAAATGGATGCATTTGTACTCCCAAAAGAGATGCTCTTCAGATTAATAATCTGGGGTTTTGAACCCCACCAAGTATTCTAAAATTTCATTGTGCTATTTTGCCTTTAAGACCTGTTGGAAATAGATTTTATTCAGAAAGATGTAAGATTTAAATTGTTGCTACCTCTCTCTGGATTGTATACAGTCTGACTTTTTCCTCCATCCTTCCCTGTTCACTTTTTCGTTTTAAATTTTATTATTTTAAATTTTTATTTATTTATTAAAATATTTTATTTATTATTTCCAGAGAAAGAGGAAGGTAGAGAGGCAGAGAGGGAGAGAGACATCAATGTATGGTTGCCTTTCACCTGCCTCCAGCTACAGACCTGGCTAGAGACCTGCCTTGCAACCTGGTTATGTGCCTTGGCTGGTGACCTCTGGGCTCACAGATCAGCACCTTATCCACTGTGCCACCAGCCAGGGTTTCTTTTTAAATTTTTCATTGAATTTATTGGGGGTGATGTTGGTGAGTCAAATTATTTAGCTTTTAGGTGTACAATTCTATAATACATCATCTATATATCATATTGTGTGTTCACCACCCCTAGTCATTTCCTCCCATCACCATTTATCCCCTCTTTGCCTTTTCCTACCTTCCTTTCCCCATTTCCCTCTGGTAACCACCATACACATTCTACTTTTGCCTTGGTGTAGAGTTTGGTGAATATTTCAAAATATAGGAGCTTCCCTTGGAGGCCTGTGTTCATTGCCCTAAAATTTCCTTTATGTGGTCATGGTTAGTTATGTTTGTTGAGATCTTTCCAGGCATAAGAGAACTAGCAGAAGAAGGTATATAAAAGTTTATTTAGCCCTGGCTGGTGGCTCAGTGGATAGGCACCAGCCTGCGAATCCAAAGGTCTCTGGTTCGATCCCCCAGTGAGGGCACATAACCAGGTTACAAGACAAGTCTCCAGCCAGGTTCGTAGCTAGAGGCAGGTGAAAGGCAACCATACATTGATGTTTCTCTTCCTTTCTCTCTCTGGAAATAATAAATAATTTATTTATTTATTCATGCAACACATGCTATATGTAATTGCCACATTAAAGTGAGAATTAAAAATCTCTTTGAATTTCTGAGTTTTTCAAACCAAAACAAATTTTGTTCACATTGTTCTTCATTTAGTGAACATTTATTCTGTAGCTCTGTTCAGGTAACAGGAATAGATACTGCAGGAACGTAATGGCTAACATGACTGGATCCTTAGTAGTAACTTTAAAATTCATTTATTTTTCTTCTCTTTTCCTCCCTCTCCCCCTACCTTTTATTATTTTATTTTTATTTTTATTTTTTTAATAATCACTATAAAGGAAAAAATGCTGCACTCTTGATACTTGCAAAGTGATGTGGGGCTTCAGAGAATAGAGCAATTAATTTCCGCTTCTAGACTAGAGGTAGCTTCACTAAGGACTGAACAGGATTTGGGCAATCACCCATGTAAGGGAAGGGCCTTGCAGTCTCAACCAATAGCATGAGGGAAAATAGGGGGTTCTGAAAGCATCTGGCCTTTAAGAGAATTCCATATATACAAATTTCAAGAAGTTGGGTCAGATGTTTTAAGGGGATATGTAATGAACAATGTGGCTGGGTGGGATTGTTAGTTCAGGCCAAAGAGAATGACTGCTGTGTTCACAAATGTGGATTTTATAAAAACAGGCTGCCATTGACATTTGTTTCAGGAGGTGAATGATCTGACCAATGTTTTAGAATGGTGATCATGGACAAAGTATTGGTATGTATCAGAGGGGATAGACTGGAGGCAGGGAACTAGTAGATGCCTGTGGCTATCTTTTAGATGAAAGGTGGTAAAGGTCTGCCCTAAAGAACCGTTATTGTGGTAGATGTGGAAGTTACTGTGTGGTGGGGAAGAGGAGCTGGTAACTATAATATTGAAACTATAATGTTGGTGATTTCTTTTAGATATTGGTAGGTGAATTGTATTAGAGATGGCAGGCTCTTGCATAATGCAGTGAGGATAGAGGAACAGCAATTCTGCTATAAGGGAATGTCTAAGTGGATTCAAGGATCCTTACAAAGGAGACAGAAATGAAGGAAAAATAGAAAGAAAGCAATAGATACAACAGAAGGTGGGAGAGGATGAGCTTGATTGAAGGATGTCCACTGGAACTATAATGGAAGGCACATGCAATTTTAAGTTACTTAGTAGCTATGTTAAAATAAAAAGAAACATGAAATTAATTTTAATATGTTTTGTTTAATCTAAAATGACTAAAGTATCATTCCAACACGTAATCATTATGACAGATTTTTAATTTTTTTAATACTAAGTCTTAGAAGTCTAGTGTGCATTTGCATTTACAGAGATCTCGGTGTACGCTAACCACATTTGAAGTGCGTAATAGCAGATGTGCCTAGTAACTGCCTGTAAAGGGCAGTGCAGGTTTAGGAAGTAGTTTTTCATTGTCTACAATTTATACATATTAAAAATGTTGGAGTTAGGGAGTTTAAGTGTGAAATCAGAGTGCTATGTGAGAACTGGTAATTTTATGGAATAAAGTTGTATGTAATGTAGCTCAAGAGAAGAATGCACAGGCCTTCAGGTAACTAGAAGAAACTTTCAGCATGTAAGGAACATCTTGGTATTTCCAGTAACTGTTCCTAGTTTCAAACATTTTTCGCCAGCATTTTTGAGGGGAAAGTATAAATTAAAAAAAAAAAAAAATGTGAGGAAATATGTTTCATTCATGGGGCATAACATAATAAATTTAAGCCTATTTCATTATCCTAAAGCATAAATACCCAGCTTTATTGACTTTGTCGTTTGAATCAACTTTTAGATTATTTGAACTGGATTTTTCACTGAGACTGCACGCATTGCTTTCCCCTCCCCACACCCAGCCCATTGGAATAATAGAACAAATACTTAAAACTAGTGCATGAAAGAATTTTAGGAAACAGCTGAAAAGGGCATAGGTTGAGCCACAACCCCTCTCTCTGTGCCTCACTCCACTGGAGGAAGGTGGAAAGCTTTGCACAGGGCACTTTGAGGTGGGCTCCTTTTTACTAAACTTGGACAATGCCGAGGAGGTGGTTCATTTCATGAAAATGAACTGAATGTCTTTATGATACCCTTGATACTTTGAAAGGAGCTACACTTAATAGCAAAGAGCAGCTATGATGGGGAATTGGAGACTTGCAAACTGTCATGCAAAGGCAATTCAGGAGTAGGCTTGAAAAAGAAATCTCAAATCTCATAAATTTAGCCTCCTCTCTAATGCGGAGACTAAAAAAACAAATGGAGGTTCCATAATTAGTCTACAAATTGTGTATTCCAAATCTCTTGAGTAATTATCACAACTAAACCTTATACATTATAGTAATCACAACTAGCAAATTACCTGGAATTGCTCAGTGAATATGTTTCAGTAACCAAAATTTGGACATAAAGTGATTATGCATGAGAGCTATTTATACTGGAGTGCTTGTTAGCATTGGCTGGTGTGAAGACTTTGCTGATTTTGCTGGTTTCTCTAATTTAATTTTCATCCACACTACAGGTTTAAAATGTTACTTGTCCCCATGTCTAAGCCAAGCAGTAGTCGTTAGCCTTAAAGCAGTTAAACTGGTGAAGTTGAATAACACATTAAAATACCTACATATATTTATAAGTTTTAAGCAAATACTAATTTCTTTGTTCATAAGTTAATCCCCTTGCTAACTTCATTAAATTTTTTTCCATCATTAAATGAAAATTAAATTGTCTTCTATGTGCTTTAGGAAGCAGTTAATTTAATAGTAGAGTCCACTGATCCTATAAAATGTCTGATTTGCTTCTGTAATAGTTTCCTTAAGTATAGCTGGAACTAGCTGAACATCTTCCTCTTCCTTTTCCTGACTTTCCTTGACAAAATAAAGGGACAAGTGGATGATTTTTTATGGCCAGACTCTTAGGATTTGACAGTTGTTTTCATCTTTTGGTTCTGGCTGTGAGTCCCTTGGAGGCTGTTTGGGATCTGTGTCTTCATGTCTGGCACTTTGATTTGGTGTTTGGCTCCATTGCATTATAGAAGTTTTCGCTGAAGTTTTTAGTTAGCTTCTTTGGAGAGCACTAGTTTCTAACCTCTTCTTTGGCTTACAGACTCTTTTTCCCAGAAAGATGTACATAAGCATCTGAACAGTTTTGCATAGGGCCAAGGAGGAACGAGTGAGACAAGCAAATGGCACTTAAGGACGGGAAGTGAGAAGGGAGGGGCACTGGCTCCTGAAGCAGCACTGTGTGAAGGTCCCAGTAAGCAATGAGGCTACTAAGCTAGTGGCCAAATAATGACAGGACAGGAATCTGACATCCAGTATGATGTGGGTGTATGCAAATGTGTGTCTCCATGAGGCATTTTAGAATTATGTCACATTAATGGTTGGTTTACAGGATTACCTTGAAAATTGTTAATGTGATTCAGCTTATTAGTTCTGGTGAATTGGCATTCTGTTATCTCTGATTCAAATATGTATATTTTCCTTCATGTATTTGAAGAAAGCTGTTTCTTCTATGCTCCTTTATAACCCATGCGTCCTCCAAATACCCCTGGGATCTCTCAGGATTCTGTCCTAGGGGGCAGTTCATTGTCTTGCTGACAGAGTTGGAGTCCTGAGTTTGTCACCATTTCTGAAACATGCTTTTGAGGAAATCCTATTATTTCTTAATTCCTGCACTTAGAGTTTTAACGAACTTGTTTTTGTTGCTAGCAAGTAGGTTAGTTTAGAGTCTTATTTTGCCCCTGCCAACACAACATTCGCAATGACAACCACAGATCGCAAAGGCGCTTCAGGATGGGCAGCTGTCAGGGCACAGCCTGTTTTGGGAAGTCCCCTAGCTCTTGGCTGGACCACAGGAGGGAAGGAAGGAGACCATTTCATGTAAATGCATTCAGTGATGTGGTGAAGCACAACAGAGTTCTGCATAAAATGAAAATTTCATTTGTTCAGACCTGTGTTAGTACTTAATGCTTACTTAGAGGCTAAATGAATAATTTGAATAGCAATTTGTTAGAGGATTACTCATTTTAGCCTTTGAATTCATCATCTTTTCAGTACTGAAATGTATTTTAAATAATCTATAACACATTAAAATTGTTAAACATATACTTTCTCATTAAAACTGTTGTATTTTCCCACTTTTACAAGTACAGTATCTAATAGAGTGATTATATGTGATTTTAGTTTCCTCTGCCTGGGTTTTGCAAGCTATTAAGTTATAGACCATTTATATATTAATAATAGCTCCTTTCCTGCTTCTACTATTTTTCTCAGTGCTTTAAAGATTATTTTTATTAATAACTTAATATTTCAGAGCCAGAGAGAGGGTAAAGTCCCTCTAAAATTTGGCTTTCCACCTGCTCTAGTCATGAGATTAACTTTGTTTTTAATGAAAACATTAGTCAAGCATTCAAGAAGTGTGTTTTAAAACTTACCAGAATTTTTTTTTACATGCCAACGTAGCATTTTCTTTCTCTTTCTCTCTGTACCTCTATCTCTTTTTTCAAGTGATTGATTTATAAACTAAATGGGTCAGCATTCCTTTTTTTTTTTTTTTAAACAAAGTAGACATTAAACTGTCTTTCACAATTTATTTTTATGTTTATTTACTAAATTTGATTTGTGCAGTAGTTCGCTAAAACCTAAATATGTCTTTACTTTTTTTTTTTTTTTTTTTACCTTGCTCAGTGTACTGCAATTATTACTTCCCAATAAATCAGATTGTTCCAGGGATTTATTTCAGAATTATCAGTACGTGTCCTTGGAATATTACTTGGCTCACAGTTTTGAATTAGTTTGTGGTTTAATGGACATATATTTTGTTTTCCTAGAAATTTGCACATAATTTGGGTTTTTTGTTAACAAACCTACTATAAGTAGAGAATAACTTGCCACTTAAGTCTAAAGTTAATTTTTCTGTAAATTAAATGTCTTTGATCTTTTTTAAGATTTTATTTATTTATTTTTAGAGCCAGAGGAAGGGAGAGAGAAAGAGAGAAAGAGAAACATCAGTGTGAGAGAGAAACATTCACTGATAGGTTGCCTCTCGCATGTCTCCAGCATGGGGCCTGGCTTGCCACAGAGGCTTGTGCCCTGACTGGGGAATCAAACTTGGGATTTTCAGTTGGCGGAGTGATGCCCATCCTATGGAGCACACCAGTCATTGTGAAGGGTATGAGCCTTGACAGGGATTCTGATCACAGCCATCCGTTAGAATTGTCTGGAGAGCTTTAAAAGTGACACCAGTTCCCTGAGACCCTTGGGGGCCCTGACTGGCTGGGGCCCATGTGGGTCCTTGCAGCGAGAAGCTCAGTGGGCTCCTCTAGTGACTCTGGTGTGCAGCCCGCCGTGGGAACCATAGAAGGCTTCTGGAGATGCTCTTACTCAGTGATTTTCAGTGTTGGCTGTACACTGGAATCACTCAGGGAACTTAATCAATTCTTGATATCTAGGATATTGCCTGTGCATATGGATTTTATAAAATGGTCAGGTGAATGTGTGCAATGGCACAGTTGAGAACCACTGGTCACCAGTTTCTCTTTTTCAGGTAAGGAATATGAGGCTCAAACCAAAGAGTTTTAAGTGACTTGTCCAAGATCCACAGAACAAAACTGAAAGTCTGATTTGAGAACTTGTCAAATATCTTTACCGGGGCATGACATATTTTTATGGAAGTACAGGTTTTGGCATGTCAACAGGACCTACACAATTATGTTCCTTGGCTGCTTAGTTCAGAAAATGACAGATACTTTTTCTTATTTTAATACTGGACATGTGATGCTTAGCCAAGATTTAATCATTTTCTCAGTTATGACATAAGAGGAATTGTGAGGTAGGAATTAGATATATTTATGCATTCTATAACTTGTGCATATTATTTGGAAGCAAATTACTCAAGAGAAAAATAACCCAACTGAAATGTATAATACCTGGTTAAACCCTGCTGTTATTTCTATAGCATGAATTATAAATGGTAGTGTTTATAAATGGGACATTCTCTAGGAGAAGGTTGCATAGATCTATACGGTTGGAGTTATAGTTACAATATTCATCATAATGTGTAATGTATCAATAATGTTAATAGAAAAAACAAGTTAGAGATATGGTTTATAAATTAATTTTTAGAGTGTCAGAAAGGGAAAAAAAGAAAAATATTATAGGTTAACTATATATTCTTGTAATTGGGGAACAAATGTGTATTTGATACACTTAGGGCAGAGGAAGGGTGTTATTCTTCAGCCCACATCTAATTACTTCCCCAAACACAAAAAGAAACCTTTCTCTCGGTATACCCCCAAGACCACATTGAGTTCTCATAACACCTGTACCTTGCTTTATTTATTACACCTACCTTTTTTATTGTTTTATTACAGTTGTCCTCATTTTTCCCCTTGCTCTCTCTGCCTCACCCTCCCTCACTCCCATAGTTAATCCCAATCTTGTTGTCTATGTCCATGGGTCATTTATACTAGTTCCTTGACTAAACCATTCCTCTTCTTTCCACCCTTGCTCCCTTGCTCCCTGCCACTTTGTTCCTTGTTTCCATTCCTCTTGTACTATTTTGCTTGTTTGCTTGTTTTGTTCATTAGTTTCCTGTATTAGGTGAGATCATTTGATATTTGTTTTTCACCAACTGGTTTATTTCACTAAGCATAATATTCTTTAGTTCCATCCATGTTGTTGCAAAAGGTAGAAAGGAGTTCCTTCTTTCCTTTGCTGCATAGTATTCCATTGTGTAAAATGTATCACAGTTTTTTGATCCATTCATTTACTGATGTGTTTCCAGCACTTGGCTATTGTAAATAGCGCTGCACAGGTTCTTCTGAATTGGAGTTTCAGGATTCTTTGGGTATAATCCTAGCAGTGGAATTGCTAGATCAAAAGGCAATTCCATTTTTAGTTTTTTGAGGAAATTCCACACTGTTTTCCACAGTGGCTACACCAGTCTGCATTCCCACCAACAGTGCACCAGAGTTCCCTTTTCTTCACATCCTCACCAGCACTTGTTGTTTGTTGATTTTTAATGATGGCTATTTGGAATATCTGAAATTTTACCGCCTACATTTTCCTCTACGACTTTTATAGTGTCATACCTTATGTTTAAGTCTTTTATCCATCTTGAGTGTATTCTGGTATATGGTATAAGTTGGTGGTCTAGTTTCACTTTTTTCCATGTGCCTGCCCAGTTCTCCCAACACCATTTGTTGAAGAGGCTATTTTTACTCTATTTTATGCTCCTGCTGCCTTTGTTAAATATTGACCATGGAGACATGGGCTTACTTATGGGCTTTCTATTCTGTTCCATTGATCTCTGTGTCTATTCTTATGCTAGTACCAGACTGCCTTGATTACAGTGGCTTTGTAATATAGTTTGTTATCAGCTATTGCAATCCCTTTTACTTTGTTCTTTCTCAAGACTGCTGGAGTCGTTTTGGTCTGTGCACCGCGTCTTGTATGCTGTTGTGCAGGTGCTGCCAGCACAAAACCAAGCAGCCCAAGAAACAAACCCACACCATGTAACATGCCCCGTCCACAATCACACTGTCGACAACAAATGAGCCAATATTAAGAAAGGGTAAAGAGATTAAGATTATTATAAGAAAGGAAAAAGGAACACGAGATGACTAACTGCAATAGAAATGATTATGAAAGGGTAGAGAAGCAAGGGTTAGTAGGCAATAGAGACAAGGCAGAGAAGGTAAAATTTACATTGTAAATAAAAATGATGTGGGGGGGGGGGGGAAGAAGGCAGAATGGAGTAAGACAAAGGATGAGTTTAGTATTAGGCCTAAACAGAAATTAACCAAACATATGCTAAGAGAGGAAAAAAATTTGGGAACCAGATTAGGGAAAAAGTTCCGTCAGAGTGCTATCGACAACAAATAATTGAAGATTAATGTGGTGGGATGGAAATGAGAGGGAAAAAGAATGACAGAAAAGCCTAAGAGATGTCTAGAGGAAAGAGAAGTGATTTTGAGAGGATAGAGGGGGAAGGAATACTAATAGTGAGGAATGAAAATCAGGGTAAAACAGGGAAAAATTGAATTTAAAACTAAAAAGGGAGCGTGCAGAAGGAAGGCAAAATGGACTCGGAGAGGGGAATGGTAAAATGTGAGATTTGAAATACAGAAATAGCAAAGATCTAGAAATTAAATGGAAGAAGTGCAACAATAGCCACCATATTACAGAACCAATAAGCAAATATTGATAAAGGTGGAGCGAGAAAAAGGGTATTTTAAGGTTGGGAAAAAGAATGTGAGGTGACTAATGACAAGAAAAATGGTTCTGGGAAGCTGAAGTGGGAGGAACTGTAAGAGTGTGGAATGGAAAGAAGTCATAGCAAGAGAGAAAATAAAATTTAAAACAAAAATGAGAAGAAGAAAGAAGAAGATAAAATGGAGTAAGAAAAGGGAAAAGCCCAATATGAGACTTGAAATAAACTATAATACAAAAACTAGTGACCCAATAGGCACAAATTTGAAGGACAAGAAATGAATGTTAAAAAACTGTGGAGGAGAGAAAATAATGCAAATCAGGAAGAATGCACTGGAATTCATCTCAGTAGAATTTAGTGTTTACCATTGTTTTCTCTTTCTGGATTCGCCCCTGGTGGTGTCAGATGTTGTCCCAGTGTGCCCTAGGCAGCCTGTTTGAGACTACCAGAGGTCCACAGTCTATAGCTGTCTCCTTCAATTGTTAATCTAGGCAGTCTGGAACCAGCAGCCAGGCTTAAGTGCCACAGGGTGGCACATGGCAGAGTAACTCTTGCAGGGGAGGCTATTGTTTGTCCTCAAGCTGATGCCACTTGGAGGGGACTGCACTGCCTGAGCCAGATGCTCCTGTAGTATTGGGAATGACTCAGCCCTGGGATCCTGGCAGCTGCTCTCTCAGTTCTCTTTGCAAAGCCACCCTCCCCAGACTCTCCTCAAGTGACTCCTGTCCATTCCGCCCTCTCTTTGCCAGAATCCAGGGTAATTGATTGCAAATGAAATTTTGTGTTGGCCCTTTAAGCGGCTCTCTCTTTCTCCAGCTGTCTCTCCTGGTAGGCAGAAACTGCTGCTTTTCCTGTCTGGGTATTATCTGGGCTCCTTTCCAGCTCTGGTACTGTAGGCTGGGGAGCCCAGTTTAGGGCTCCCCACTTCTCAGGGGGAACCCTCTGGCAGCTGAAATTTCCTGGCATTTTGGCTGCTGCCTGTGGGAACCTAGCCACCTTCTTGTACCTGCTCTGCACGCCATACAAGTCACATTGTGATGAAATGGTTTCTTCTGTCTGTCCATGGTTATAAAGCTTCTCACCAGCTATTGTTCAGTCAGTTGGTTATTCTGGATTTCTCTACAGTTTAGTTGTAATTCCAGATTGGTCTTGGGAAATAGTTTCCTCTTACTCCTCCGCCACTGTGGATCTCTCCTACACTTGTCTTTCTGTAGCCTTTAGCCAGTCATCTTCATGAATGTAGTGTGTGTGTGAGAAGTATTTGTTGAATTACTGAAGTAGACTGCAAACTCTTAAGGTGGTGCTGTGCAAAATATGATCTGCGTACCAGCAGAATCAGCAGCAGGAACTGCTGGGAAACTTAGGAAAAGGCAAATTCCCAGTCCCCGTTTACCGAATCTCAACCTCTGGAGGTGGAGCATAATCATCATTGCGTGAAGAGCCTCCCGATTTTATGATGCTCACTGTCACAGGTGAGGAAGGCCATACTTTTCTGTATTCTCTAAAGAACCTAGAATGAAGAGTAAGATGGTAGCGTTTATAAAGTGATCATAGATGCTAGGTACTATGCTGAGTGCTTTACAGATTTTATCACAGTGTTTAGCTTTTGGTGCTTAGTTAACCAAGTGACTTAAGAGAACAGTAATTATTTCTCATAAATCTTTGGGTTGGCTGTGTGATCCCTATGGTCTGGGGTGCTTGGCTGTGATACAACAGTGTAGAATGGCCTTGCTTTGTGTGTCTGGGGCTAGTCTGGGTATGTTCATATGATTGCATATGGTTCCCAGGAACAAGAGAAGGGACCCACCAATGCACAAGAGCCGGATAAGCCTCTGCTTCTGTTGCACTTACTAATGTAATGGCTCATTGGCCTAAGCAAATTACAGGACTGTTTTGATTAAAAGGGTGGAGCCAGAGATTTCACTTCTTCATTGAAGGAGCAGTCACATTGCAAAGGTACATGCATCCAGGGATGGAGGAATTTGCAGCTGCTTTGTAATTGATTTACTAAATATTTGTTGATGAATTAAAACTTGTTTATTCTTCACAGAATATTAGTAGCCTATAGATAGCCTTTGAAAACAAAAAGGACATTAAAGAAAGTTCTGTTTGTGATTATTTAACATCTTGTTTTTTGTTTGTTTTTTTTTTATCGTGGAGAACTGTTTTGTTCCTGCTTTCTTCAGAAATATGGTTTTTGGGGGGCATCTTGTTTATTTTAATTTTTAAATTTTTGGATCTGTAACAATAAATGGCAGGTTCAAATTTTGAACTATTTCAATATAGCATTTTTTTTTCTTTTAAAATATAATTATATAAATGTTTGCTTTGGAGTCCTGGTTGGGGTCTTCCTTGTAGTAGATTTATCAGTCATAGCAGTAGCTTTAGGACTGTACACCCGATTCCAAGTTGATTAAGTGTGTGAGGGGGCAGGGGTGACAAGTGTAGATAGCAATTCGAAGTATGTCCTGAAATACTAGTTGCTAGGAGAACATTCTTTCATTGTGTACCCACCTCAGACCTCAAAAATGAATCTTAAAAAATGTACTTTTTTCTTGTCTGGATTATAAGGTGAATACATAGCTACTACAGAAATTTTGGAAATATATGAGTGTAAAGAAAACAATAAGGTAAAAATCACATGCGTATAATCTTACCACTCAGAGACAACATAACACAAATTCTGTTTCTAAATCAAATATTGCAGTGCTTTTTTTTATATGCAGGTGTTTTAATTGTGGGTGGGAGTAACCTATATATGAGCTACTAAAACTTTATGATGCAACTATTGCCTCATCTATTTAACAAATGTGTACTAATTATGCCTATTGCATGTAGTTAATAAAGATGTAAAGACTGCCAAGAGGTAGCTTTTCCATGAGTAAATGTTCTCTTTTATAACTTCTACATTAAACTCTTTGTATTGTCCTACCCTTTATTTTTTAATTTGTTTATTCTGTGTTTTCCCTTTTGATGTTTTTTTCTTTTCATTTTCTCAATTGGAGGGTCTGTTTTTCTTATTATTTATTATGTGTTCTCTCCTCTCACTGTTATCTTTTTTCCTACATTAAAAAATTTTTTTTAATTAGCTTATTTTATTTTTAAAGATTTGATTTATTATTTTTCAGAGAGAGAGTAAGGAAGAGAGGCAGAAAGGGAGAGAGACATCAATGTATGGTTACCTTTCACCTGCCTCCAGCTACGGATCTGGCTGGAGACCTGGCTTGCAACCTGGTTATGTGCCCTGGCTGGGGAATTGACCCCGTGACCTTTGGGTTCATAGGCCAGTGCCTTATCCATTGTTCCACCAACCAGGGCTCATTTTTATTTTTATAATTTTTAATTTTTATCTAGACACATTATTAGATTTTGAGAGATGAGCAAGCAACACTGGAGATCTCATTTTATCTTTCATCATTTCTTTTTACAGTTACAGATATTTCTTTACAAAAGAAGTGAGTCTTTCCTTGTTTGCTGTGCCGCAGGCCACTCTTTGGTGCCCTGAGGAGTACAGTTTAATTTTGGGCTTTGTCTGTGATGCCCTACCATCTCCAAACAAACAAAAAGAAAAACCGAATGCCTCTCTGAATTGCTGACCTCCTCACCCACATTCATTCACTAATAGGTTTTGAGATCTAACATGCATCTTTTCATTTGAAAACTTTGTAAATTTGCATATAAACTCATGACACTCAAAACAAGTAGTAAGAGAGGAAAAAGGGTAGTTCCTGGTTTTTAAAAGAGGAAGTTTCTTCCCCCACCCCAATCTCAATCTCTAGTAACTGGTTCTGGTAACAGATGAGGGGAATAAAAGACTTAAATCCTCATTCAATCTGCTTTTGCAGTTTGATTTCTAATATTTTTATTTTTACTGTGGTCTGTAGGTTTAGATGTTTTGGTTAATAACTTGTAACAATCTGTAGGTTCTGCCTAGTGCCTTACATTTTTCTGAGTGGCTGTTACCAAACAGCAGGTGAGGTCCCACAGCTCACTGCCATCCTCTAGGCAACATTCCAGAGGCAAAGGTTTGGTGATAAAGGAAAGGAGTCTTTATTCAAAAGTTACACAATTTTGGAATAACAGCTTTCCACACGCAGTAGTCACTTAAGACTATCAATTAAGCCTAATATATTTGGCCTTGCCTGATGGCTCAGTGGATTGGCACCAGCCTGTGAACCCAAAGGTCGCTGGTTCGATTCCCCAGTCAGGACACATAACCAGTTTGCAAGCCAAGTCTCTAGCTGGAGGCAGGTGAAAGGCATCCATACATTGATGTCTCTCTCCCTCTCTGCCTTCCCCTCTCTCTAAAAATAATAAATATACTCTTTTATTTAAAAAGGCTAAAATATTTTAACTGTTTAGTTCAGCTTTAATCGCTTAAGCCTTTCAATTAAGGCTAAACTGTTAATACTGGAATTCTAACATTATTCCTGTTAGTGTTTAATGATCTTATCGCTTAACAGGGTTAGTTCACAAACTAAAAACAACGTAAGATACAAAAACTATAATTTTGGAGGAATGGCAGGCTTCTGCCTCAGAGCTCATCCCCTCTAGACACTCAAACACCTGTCACCCTCTGCCAGGCCGGCCCAATCCTAGGCTGTGTGCCCAGAGTTCCTTCTCATCCAAAATACCATCTGTTGGGAAATGCAGCTGCATGACCACCCAGGAATCCTCGAGGGAAGAAGAGCCTGAGAGCTGGTTCCTGTCCTTCTTTTGGCCTATAATTTCATGCACTCTGGAGGCATCAGCTTCTCAGCCAATCCCGTCCCAGTTTGCCTTCCATCGCTCCCGCAAGCTCCTCCTACGGCCCCGCCTACTTCTCCCCGGTGATCAGAGATCTCTCTGTATCAAGTATAATGGGACAAGCCAGCGTTTCAGATCTCTGGATAAGATTAAATTTAATCATCTGTTGATGAAACTTTGAAGGAGAGAAATATTGTTTCTGTGTTTTAGAGACAACAGCGACACCGCACACATTTAATTCATCTACTGATGGCATTTTATTTTTATATTTTAATTTAACTTTGAATAGGTAATCAGTTCACATGGGCAGAATTCAAATTGGTGCTATAGGGTATCTGTGTTTTTAAAATTACACTTTTTAGAACATTTAAATAGTACTTTACATCTTTTGTTTGTTTAGTGTAACAAGTTTAAAGTATTTTTTAAAAATATTTTTTATTCATTATTTTTAAAGAGAGGGCAAGGGAAGGAGGAAGAGGAGGAGAGAAATATCAATGTGTGGTTGGTTGCCTTTCACCTGCCTCCAGCTACGGACCTGGCTGGAGACCTGGCTGGGAATCGAACCAGTGATACCAGTGATACCAGTGAACCAGGCTGGTGCCCATCCACTGAGCCACCAGCCAGGGCTAATGTATTTTTTTAAAAGAAACATTTTAAATAATTTTCTGAGATTTCTCTTACAAAAAGCTAGTCTTTTACAAAAAACTTAATGTGTATCTGCATCTGGTGATGGGTGTCACCTCAGGATTTAGAATGATCACAATGGGGTGGTGATCTGGATTGCTCTTCAAACTGGCACCTGAGCTGCAGCTCAATAATTAGCCCTCACCTTGTTCTTATCATTGTAATGGTTATGTTGTGGGAGGTTCCATTTTATGCAGTAAAGAATTACAGATCAGCAAGCCTATTGGTATGTAAGCAAAGTTTATTAGTGATATGTTCTCATGGAAGAAAACAGGCTGGGTGAGAAATGCATAGGCCCTTGGCCTCTTTGTCTTGAGAATTTAACATAATTTGTAGGGTGAGGTGATGGAATTACATACGGATTTGTTGGGAGAAGATGGCGCAAACTCCTCCAAGTGAGGACGGTGACCTCCTAAGTGTAGGTGGAGATTGTTAACTCAGATTTTTATCTTGCTCCAGACCCTCTCTTGTTACTCTGTTAAAAAGAGATATGTTATTTATGAGCTTTTTTTTGTAAGTGCTACGGATCCCCTCCCATCCCTCCTCCTGCTCTTAAACTTCTACCTGATAGTTACAGACATTGGGAGCTTCCATTTCTCATTATTGTATCTGCTTCCATGTGTAGTTAGGGAATGCCTGGGGAAGAGGAATTCACCCAAGAAAATCAAGTTGTAGTTTATAAATTACAAACTTAAATTAGGCCTAATTTTACCTACATTGATTTTATACATTTATATCAAAAATTTGAAAGTGTTTTATGGGAAAACTGAATTTTTATTGAAATCCTGAATTTATGAAAGGATGGTGATTAGCATTTTTAATGGAAGAAAGATGAATTTAAAAAAACTCACAGTATTATGATACAAACAATGGCAGGTTGGAAAAATGAAAACTTTCTTGTATTAGCCTCAATTCCTGGACTTTGGCAATTTACTGTTCAGCTTTAGGGGTGTTGAAAGATAACGTGAGGCATATTAAATTTTTAAAAATTGATTTGAGCAAAAATGAATTAGAATCTGGCAGCATTCAATCTAGCGAAAATATAGGAGCTCCAAGGAGTTGTACAAAAGGAAAGACTTTTCTCGGCCGAAGGCTGCAGGAACAGGAAGTTATTTGAGGCAACCACATGGGTTGGTTATTGCAAGGTTACTTCCCTAAGGGGCGTGCAGGGGTCTAGGAGACAGATTAACTAACTGGTGCTCATCCAATGATTTCTGATTCACTGGTTTAAGATTTCATTTCTAGGGGAGCCAAAGCTGAAATGGAATTGAGTCTGTTTGAATGATGTGAGGCTCAGTATGGGATTCCATTTTGAGCTTGATGTTTTGTTTTTAACAGTGGGTAAGCTTGGACTAAAAAGTAGACCATGGGGAAGTCATTCTCTTGAATTTATAAGCTTGTAGTTCAAGGAGTGAAAGTGAAGAAAAGAGCAGAAGTCTTTTCCTCCTTCACCCAAAGGAGAGGCTGGGGGAATACATGCATATGTATTTCACACACACACTGAACGTGTATCTATCCATATGTTTATGGTTATCTGTATTCATTAGTAGGTAGTAGACCCTTGTGCTAATCTAAACAAGTAAATATTAAGAACTAAAATCATGTGGTATACACTTTTGAGTCTCATTTATTTGGGTCAACATTGTGATTGTGAGTGTCATCTTACTGCTTGCTGTGTCATGAGGTATGCCTTGTGTTTTAGTAGAATATATATATATATATATTTTTAACATATCTTAATATGTGTATATGGTATCCATTATTTACTTCTTTGGTCATTTAAACATGAGTATGTCTGATTAATTGGCTAGCCCACAAGGAAGTATTACCTATTTACATTGGGGGCAAAATGTGTGTGGTTTCATTAGAAGTAGAAGTTCAAAGACTCATTTCAGGCCCTTAATTGGTCTATTACATTGGAATTGTCACAGCCTGTTGTGAGTTGGTGATTCCACTTCTATAGATAAGAACCTAAAAACAATTATGATTTCTAAGGTGCCTTCATTTATTTCTGTGATTATTTTGAAGTATCTTAAAAAATGTTACCTAAGCATGCTTTTGTGATATGTGCTAGCAAAACTACCAGGTAAGGTTAGGATTTGATTTTATTATTTTCACACTGGTTAAGAAGTATTGGGATCTGCAGAAGTCTATGTGGGTTTTTCAGTAAGCAGGCATGACTTAGTAATAGGCTAATTTACATAAGATTTATATTCAAATTATGATTTCTCTTCCTTTCCATGGTAGCAGTTGTCGGGAAGTTTAACAGAGAATATTTGAAGTTAATTTACAGCACTTAATTTTACTATCCAAATAATTTGATAACCTGGAATTTTATGTCCAAAGAAAACTTTGTATTTTGTGCTAAACTTCCAGTTGGATTAAATGGATTAAATGAGAGCCATTGTCTTCTGTGTTATTTTTAGTTAATTTAGCAGGCTATATTTTAAAAGTCATTCTTTTTCCTCATGGCCTTTTCCCATGTATAATCTTTGTTTGCAAGTCAGTTTCAGAGTTGAGAAAAAATAAGGACATATTTCATAGGTGAATAATAACTAATTATTAACAGACCATATGTAGTTCATTTGTGTGAGGAGTTTCCCATTATTATGTAACACATTATTTCTTTTATTTTTCAAAGCTGGTGGTGTGTCCCTAGTCAGTTCTTTAGCTGTTATTAGAGGTATGTGGAAGTGCTACGGCGTGAAATTTCTACACTCTGCATGATTCTCTGAATTGCTCTTGACAGGTGTTCCTCAGACCTATCTGTGGCCAGAAAGGGGAGTTTATAGCTCGAGTTTTAGTGAGTCTTTCATGAAGTTAAATTTACTCCATTTAAAGGAATATATTTTTCCTCCTGAAATCGTGTCCCTCTTGTTCTTGTGGTGTGCAAATATTCTCTAAGGATGGTGAGTTTTTTGTTAATGCCCTTTTGGTGAAATAAATAGGAATCATCTGTTAGTTTCCCCTATTTTTGTTATCATTAGACATTTCAAGATCTTAAAAAAAAAAAAAAAAAAAAAAAGCAGCAGGAAACCAGTGGTTGGTAGAACAGCTTCCTCCATCAGTCCTCTAAGATTGAAAAGGCTTGCTTCTCTGCATCACCATTTTTTCAGAGCCCTTTAGTTCATTTTACCCTTGATTCATTGCTGTAAGTCACCTCTCAGAGTGGTGGGCATATGCCCTGCCAGGAGAGTCTCTTGCTGCCTTTCACTTTCCTCCTCTCGGTTGCCAGAATGGAGCAGCATTGCCCTCCAGATCCTGCAGCTGCTCCTTTCAAGCATTGACTTGCTCTGGCCTTGTGCCAGTCTGTGCCACTGCATTCATCATTCCACCACAGGCTGTGCCAAGCTCTTTCTTGCTTTGATTGGAGCTTCTCATGATAAAATTAGTTAGCTGGGCTTGATTGACACTTTCCAAGGATAGTTACACTGGTGGATAGGCTGGGAGACCCTTACTGCTTTTTAATTGTTACAAGGAAATATATTGCAGTGGGAAAATCAGTTTTAGGTGGGAAAGGCAGCTTTGTGGCATTTCAAAAAGGTATTTTTTTATTTCTCAGCTGGCAGGTCTTACTCTCCCCCACCCTCCAGCCAACCACTTTGCTGCTCTTAAGGATAGAGTCAAATGTTGTAGATGGATTGCTTGCTTGCATTACCAATTTGAAGTATAATAGTGATTGAGGGAGATTATTGAATGGAAAATTAATCTGCTCCTTTATCAAATAAGGCATAGATGAGCCACACTTACAGTGAGCTAGTGATGCGTGATGTCTTCTATTTTCTATAGTAGGAGGAAACAAGCCCTCTCCGACCTCTGGCAATGTAGTAACCATAACCAATCAGAAATGATGTGGGGCTGAGCAGGGATGTGGTGATTAGGTCATTATCAGTCTGATGTTAATATTTACAAATGTGAAAAGTACCAACTGCTCCAGGACTGGGCCATCAAGGACCAAGGATGAGTCCTCTAGGGTTATTGAGCAAGAGGTTTGAGAAATGACGGCCTCATCAGTCATTGCCCCTAAAGTCAGTCCTGAGAGAGGCTGAATGAGGCACTCTAAAACAATGATGATGCAGTCCTGTGATAAGGTTAACTGACGACCAGCACATTGTGGAGGTTTGGGGTACTGAGTTCAATCTTCCACACATCTTTAAATAGGTCCTTCGATCTTGGGGCTGCTTTACATGCACTTTTACCTAGAGGCAGAAAATAAAAGGGCTTTTGAGTTCCTGTTAAACTAATACTTTCAGCAGTTAAACATGCATATGAACCACCTTACTCTAAGAATCTGCATTAAAGTACAGAATATGATTGATTAGTTTTGGGTTGGGGCCTGAGATTTGCATTTTTAAAAGGGTTTTATTTATATTTAGAGAAAGGAGAAGGAAAGTAGAAAAAGGGAGAGAGAAACTTCAACTGGGGACCTGGCTCACAGCCCAGGTGCGTGCCCTGACAGGGAATAGAACTGGTGACCTTTCAGTATGCAGGCCAGTGCCCAGCCCACTGAGCCACACCAAGTCAGGGTGAGATATGCATTCTTAACAAGCTGTGAGTGATGTTTATGCTGCTGTCCAAGGATGGAATTTTGAGTATAATTGTTAGACATTATTTTTGTTCTTGCCTTAGAACTTGAATGCCAAATTGAAATCTAAGGTCCACAAAACAAATACTATTTCTCATTCTTATTTATGTTTAGTTTTCTTTACCTTAACTATAAAAGTGCTATTTACAATGAAAAAAGTATAGTATAATATATATAAATATATATATAGAAGTATATATAATAGATGAATTATGGGAAGAAAAATTATAAATAATAGTTATTAATAGAATCCAAATTAAATCCACCACCCAACATCT
Organism: Noctilio leporinus; assembly: GCA_004026585.1. Classification (NCBI taxonomy): domain Eukaryota; kingdom Metazoa; phylum Chordata; class Mammalia; order Chiroptera; family Noctilionidae; genus Noctilio; species Noctilio leporinus. Next base: position 191,363 of record PVIW01001717.1, read on the forward strand.
TGAACCAAATGCTGTGATATACCTTGCTGTTTGTAGACATCTCTTGCAATACTATATTCACATGTGCATTATATCAAACATGCCTAAGAAACAAACTTTTGTGGCAGATTTCCACATAAGAAATACATCAGATTTCATAAGCTTAATGGAAAAATGTATTTCCTAACTCCAGTCCATTTTTAAAGAACAGATTACAGTGCATTCAGTGGATTCAGATGGGTCTTATTCTTGAGAGCTTCAGAAGCACTGCCGATCCATAGATTTTCTACAGTAATGTTACCTGGTGGCATGGTATTTAGTTATTGAAAATTTGGTGCTTGGGATTGGCATATTGAATATTCTATTTTAAATCATGGAAAAAGGATACATTTTTCTATTACACTAACTTTATCTGCTGAATTATTTCTGAAAGTGAGAGAACTACTTCAGTATTTTGAAATGGAAACACATCATTTTCTATGTATATTAGCAATGTGATCTCTGAGTCTGTTTCAAATGGTAATACACTAGGGGCTGAGGCTCTGCCAAAGGAGAACATCTGCTTCTAAGACTTAGGCTTTGGGTGCATTCTCTGTGTGCTATTATTTTCTTCTGCTTGTTTTCTCAATTTGTGAAATTTAGATTGTAGCCCATCAAGAGCATAGGGGAGAAACCCTCAAAATTCATGTCTTACAACAGAGAAAACTTGAACCAAATCTTTTAAATTTGGACCAAGATTTAAGAATTCCTAGTTATTAAATTATGCCTTGTGTGACATTTTATTGAAAATGGTTTTCTGTTTCAAATGTCCCCTAGATGCAGTCCTCCCTGGTGGAGCCATGTTTAATATGTAGCCTTCTCTATCCTTGAGCAGCCTGGTAGGTGGGCTGAACCTGTGCTGGTAGAAACATGGGCAGGCCTGCTGCACAGGGAGCGATATTTACAGTATGGTCTTGCTACCCTGTCTGCCTCACCCCTGAACACAAATCACTTCTGACCCTGCAGTCTGTCATGTTGCCAGACTGATCTACACCCACATAGCTCTAACAGTCTTGGTTGCTTTTGATCTGGTGTATTCTGTCTTTCCGTGGCCTCTGTTAACTCTTTTAAAGAGGTCCAGATTTGAGCACTTTTCCCCTCTAACTCCTGTGTTCCTGAAGCATGTTGAATGTACCTCAATTATACAAGATGGGACACAAGTAGGTTTCAAGTTATGAGTACATGAAACACAGACTTTATTCTTATATTTTCATACAAATACCTATAAATCTACTTTTGCCCTACCCTGTACAATGACACTGTTGCAATTGTGTGTTTTTATATGTAGTTATTCACTTAGATTATAAACTCCCAGAGCGCAGGGAAATAACTGGTTTTCATTTTATTAACCCATTGCCTGGGACAGTGACAGATTAGAGCCCCCCAAAATATTTGTTGAGTGAATACACTTTGTAAAGTCACTAGAATATCACTTATGTTGATCATAATTTCTATATGTATAAATTCATTCTGAAAAACAGAAAGAGCTGACATTTGTGCAGACAAGGTAGAGAAGCAGCGAGCTATGTCCTGAGGTAAGATAATATCGCAGGTGGGAAAGATAACTGGCGCTGCTTTGATGCCTGATCTTTGTGTATTATTTGTAGCTTTTCATCCTCTCAATACGTCATTCCTTAAGTACTTAACCAAGTCAGAAACAGTTAACCAGAAATAAAATTTCTATGTTATTATATGATCTTTCTGTTATCCTAATGTTTAACTGAATATCAAAAACAGCTTATTTTTAAGTATTTGAATTTTCTTATTTGTATTAACTTTTAAATGATAGATATCTTGAGAGGAATAATGATTGATTGAGTGTATAAATTAAATCCTACAAATCTTGGGTATAGCAATACATCTATTGAATAACCCTTTCACTTAAAAGCCTTTACATTGGTACATAGGTACAATAATCTCTTCAGCAGTATTTTAAAATGTTCAAGATTATTATAGTAATGTTTGAGGTACATCTGGGAGCTAAAGGAATTATGATAAAAAATCAGTGTGTATACTTCAGTATTAATAGGTAAGGGATTATTAATAGTGTTTGACTTTAATGGAGACCCCAGTGAATACAAATAGACAAGCCAGCATTCAGGATGATTTCTTATCTAGACATATGTTAAATCTAGTTATGTTAAATAATCTTCAGAATAGATGTAATTTAAATGGTGGCTCAATTAAAAGATTGCTACAACGTCTCCAAACATTCCAGGTTTTTGCTTACATTTTCCATGCATACAATATTAAGGGGATTCTCTACCTTTAAGCATTTAAGGATTATGGAAATTAAATCTGTTGTCAGTGGATTAGATTAATGATATTTTCGCATTTGACGTGTTATTTGTTGATTGGTCGTCTGAGTAAATATGTCTGGGTAATTCACTGTACTATAAAGGTGGCTTTCCAATTAGTATAATCCAGATTTCTTGTGACATCCTCTCTTGGTTGAGTGCAGCTTCTACTTCACGTGGCGTTGGCCAGGGTTGGGGTTAGGGTTTGGCTGGAGGGCCCAGGGGCCTCACTCGCAAGCCCAGCACTTGTTGTCTTGCCTCTCACAGAGGAGAAGAGAGGGAGAGAACCATCAGCATGTGGCTGCCTCTCATGTGCCCCCAGCTGGGGACCTGGCCTGCAGGCAACCCAGGCATGCGCCCTGACTGGGAATCTAACTAAAGACTGCTTCGCAGGTCAGCCTTCAGGTCCACTGAGCCTCACCAGCCAGAGCCTAGGGCCTTGCTTGCATGACTCTTCGGGTTTCCTCACAGCATGGCAGTTAAATTCCAAGAGTGATTTCCATGATGTAAAGGCAGAAATTGCAGATCTCTTAAAGCCTAGCCTCATTTCTACCACATTCTGTTGATCGAAGCAAGGCACAGCCTAACCCAAGTATAAGGGGAGAGGAATGGACTCCACTCCATGATGAGAAGTGTGGCAAAAGTTTTTTGGCGGTCTATAATCCACAAATCCTGAGAAAAGTATTGTTATAATTCATACTTTCAAGAGAAGGGGGCCATTCTATATGCCATCCTGAAATAGCAAGGGATTTGATTTCATATTATTGATCAGCCATTATGTAGTAAACATAACAGCCTCCTAAAATTTGGATATTTCTAAATTCCTGGTGGAGATGAATGTTAAAATTCTTATACCTGATATTATTCTCACCTACTACATATATTAACACATTTCCTTAATAAGAACAAGTAAGTAAAGCTGACTTTTTAAACTATAAGTTTCCCAAAGAAGATATTCTGTTCTAATAGTCCTCATTTTTCATATGGTTTCACTATTCCAGTGTTTACTATTCATTAACATGAAATACAGACTTCTAAATTGCCTTTTATTATTATTTTTGTTATTTCTGCTGCTTTGTGGATTTTTGTTTTGTGTTATATTTTTGTTTTGAGAGCCAGTGTTGAACAAAGGGAAAAAAAGAGAAATGTTAGATTCCTATTATAGTAAAGAACAAAATAAAAATCAAGGCTTTTATATAATACAAATGAGATTTTTTTAATATAAAATATTTATTATTTTTAGAGACAGGGGAAAGGAGAGAGGCAGAGAGGGAGAGAAACATTAATATATGGTTGCCTTTCACCAGATGCCAGCCACAGATCTGACTGGAGACCTGGCATGCAACCTGGTTATGTGCCCTGACTGGGAATTGAACTAGTGACCTTTGTGTTCACAGGCCGGTGCCTTATCTTGTGAGCCATCAGCCAGGGTGCAAATGAGTTTTTACACGGATGTATATTGAGGAATATCTATAAACTGAAAATGTTATATAGCGTGTTGTACTTACACAGGATGGGAAATGGATTCACACTTTTTGCCTAAAACATGTGGACTTTTTAGTGCCAGAGCTATCTAATCACCTTCTCATGGCCAGAATAAAAGTGATGATAGCACCACACAATGACATGGGAGCTCAGAACTTAAGTACACAGTCACCTCATTTTGTAGAGGAAAAGTTTGATAAGAGAAGCTTTCAGTTCATTTTTATATTATAGAGTAGTGAGACAGGTAGACATGATTGTAGCACCCTGTGCTACTAGTGCCATGTTTCTTCCACTCTATGACAGAATTCATTTCCTTATGAGTCTTGTTGTTGAAAATGTAGACACTGGTTTTCTAGAAGGTCCTATAACCACCACTAAGCTACATGATAAGTTACATCTTGTTGTTGCTACTATATTCAAAAAGTTTTAAGAAACTTTGGTCTAAGAAAATTATACTGCTAAGAACTGGTAAACTGTTGCAGCCATGGTTTTCTATGATTGCTTTACCTTTCTGTTTCCCATTTTGAAAGGAAAAATACCCCATATATTCTTACTGCTTAAAAAAATAGCATTTCTCAGTGGGGCCATAGGTATCTATCTAAATGACTCCTTTCTCTTGAACCAATATCATACATGTATGTCACATATCTGGTAAGCTGAAGAAGAAATGTGGGTAATTAAATGTCTGGTCATGTGTGACTAGACATTTATTTTATGCTGTTGTTTAATAAAGAATATATGTAATGTGCTAATTTATTTCTGTAAATAAATTTTACACAGATTTTTAGGGAACTATTATAAAAGCAGGAGAAAAATTATTTAATTAGAATTAGACCCCCTCGTTTTATTCGAGCAGTTCCTGGGCTGTTTGACCTTTGTATTTCCTGCTTTATATTCTAAAAATGTGAAATTATAATTGAGTCCTTCTTTTGGGGAAGGGCTTAGAAAAATACTAGTGCTCCATTGGTGAATGTACTGTGGGAGAAGGGCTAATAATACATTTTAGAAAATTGGGATTAGTGGCCAAGTAAATGGTTTGGGTGACTGCACCAGAAATGCATTCTTGGCATGAAAGCCAAAGTACTCTGGCACCAGCGGGGCCTATCGGAGGAGGACTGGGGTAGGTTTGCCTACTGAGACACTCAGTGTAACAGCTTATGATGTTTTTTTTTTTTCCTTTCTGAAAATAGGAAAATTTAAAGAAAAAATGAGGAAAAAATTATTTATAAAGTAGTAATAGAAATTACCACTGTTTTTATTTTTGTCTATAGCCTATATATTTTTCTACTTATCTATAATTTGATATTACATTTTTTTATAGAGCTAAAAATATAATGGCATGCTATTTACTATCCTCCTTTTGTCACACTTTTATAGTGCATTCTGTGCTCATGCACACACACATACACGTTATGACATAGTTTTCTTATCAGATTATACCAAAAACAAATGAGAATTGCTTTGCAAAATTGTGCTTGCTTTTATTTTTCTATATGCTCCAACCATGTTAATGAAGATAACCGTAATTCTAGGGGAATGGATGGACTAGATGTCATGATTTTAGTTTTCTTCTGTTAGTAACATACAACATGAACACCTAAGAGATGAGCCATCTCCTTCCTCTTCCTGTGGTTCATTTGTCTTTTACTTCCTCTGCTCCAAGAGAGCAGGGTTGAAGTAGGACAAGGGTATCAATAAGGAAAATTTCCAAAGCCACAATGAGGAAGTAACTGTCAGAGAACAGAATGTGTGATGGAAAACCATGTCCTGCTTCCTCAAGAAGTATGACAAATTTGTTCAGTTGACTTGAGTTTCTGGGAACTGCTGATGGGGACCATAGCATTAATTTCCTTTAGCGTGCTGGTACTGTATTTTGTCATTTATAAAGAAAATTTATAAAAAGATAGGGAAAGAAAAGATCTCAGCACTCATATGACAAAGATCTTTTTCTTTGTAATTTATAGTGTCAAATCCCAGATTTTTAATTCTCTATTTATATTGGCTTTTGTTGAAATTACTTTTCATCAAGGTTTAAAAGTTGCTGCGTTATTGTTTATGTAGTTCTGTAAACTGTGTGTTTGTTAGCACTGTTTTGGGGTCAGGAAATCCTTATTTATAGTTCTTTAATTTTCTTATATTTTCATTGTGCTTGAAATTAACATTTGTTGACTATGCATTATATGTGAAAAGCCGTTACAGGTAAATAAGACTTTTGCACTGATAGAAGTAAAATGCAATATATGTGCAAGATAACCATGATGTTCTTTAAAGGAACCTTTGTGCTGTGGCAGGCAATGTGAAATAGCAGAAGCGATGTGGCTTATAAGAGCCTGATAGATAGGTAACATCATCTCTGGAAAGGGAATGGAAAAGAGACGGTGGGGGTGCCTTGGCATGAAGCTGATGCAGATGAAAGTTAAACAGGCTGAGGCATAGAACTTTGTATCAGAGAGGAGGAAGAGATGGGATATAACCCAATTTATGGATCAGGAAAAGCAGACCGTTCACAGAGCTTGAGAGGAGCACAGAAAAGTCGTGTGAGAAATGGTGGAAAGGTAGCTTGGTCTCAAGGAAGGTAGAAATCCTTGAAGAAAATATTTTAGGATAATTTATACCTATATTTTATTGAGTAAAAACAAACATAAGCAAACAAATGAAAGCTATCTTTGAAGTATCAAATATGATTAAAAAATTAAATGGTGACCTACTGGGAACTGCAAAGAGGAAAAGTGGATTTAGTTTTTAAAATACTGTTGTTTCCAGGTCAAGTTTGTTTTGTTTGTTGGTGAGACATTTCTGTTATCAAATTACCCCAGGTCATAAGAATGTAGTTTGAATTTCTAACATCTCAAAAGAAAAAAAAGAAAACAAAGTTCAATATTCTGGTTGCGTCTATATGAATTTTCTAGCAACAGTGACTTTGTACTTAGTTCACAGAGCTTGTATTATATTTTATCTTGATAAAAAGAACTGTAGAAGTGGTTTTTTTTTTTTTTTTCTTTTCTCTTTCAAGTAATAGACTAGTCTGCATTTTTAAGATTTATTTCACAAAGGGATACTTGTTACAGATTAGGTTTAATCAAAAGGCCTCTAATACTAAAGACAAAAGAGTTTTCTTGATTGAAGTAGATATTGTTAAGCTTTTAAACCAGATGAAAGTACAAGTAATCATAACATAATAAATTTTCTATATAAAACTGTTTGTTGAAATCATCAAAGAGATGTCTTGGCATTGCCACAAAGTCAAAATAACTGCCATTTAAAAAATTAAGGTTACTGAATGTATTGAGATAAGATTTATTGTATATATAGTCCTTTTCTTCATATAAACTGTTGCAATCATAGATTTTAAATACACATGGCCCATTCAGCCATATCTAATTCCTAACCTAATTCACCTTCACTCTGTTTACCCAGTGCAGGGCCACATTTTGGTCAGAACTACATCACTCCAGAAATTATATACTGCTCTTACAGATTTTCATCTTTGTTCTGGTTCTGTCTCAGCTTTATTCCCATAATTTCTATACCTTGGGAGATCTCTAAGCCCCTTACATTTAGTCAGAGCAGAATTCTGTCATCTTCCCACTTTTTATCATCAATGCCTAGATCAAGCCTAGGATGTAATAAACCATGAAGGTTTTCAGAATAAGTGACTAAATGGATGAATCAAATACTTGCCAATTAGGGACTTCTGAAAGATCACCATAACAACTTGTGATCATGTGATATAAAATGCTTTTGTCTTATTAAGATGGCTTTCAGTTTCATGGACAACAGTATTTATATAAGAAAAAGAAGGAAGACTACTATGATAGATATACTTTTAAACAGAAGTGGTAGGTAAAATTAATAATAATCGTCATTTGTTGAGTGTTTAAAAGTAGATGTGTAGGTTTTATCTGCATGTCATCTCCCAACAACCCTATGAGATGGGCATTTTGATTTAAAATTTTTCAGAGGCAAAGAAACTGATTCAGGAAGAGAAGTAGCTTATTCAAGACTACCAGCAGAATAGGAACCAAATACTATCAAACTCTTTAATAATAGGATAATTGATAAATGAAGCAGAATATCTCTTGAATATCTCATGAGAACTTGTCAAAGGATGCTACAATTGAACATTATAGGCATGTTTCATGGTTGAGTTATTTTTAAGTAAGGCATTTGTAAATTGTCCACTTGAAGTTATTTGTTATAGAATGAAACATCCTTATTTTGAGGGGAGCTTCCTGCTCTCAATGGCAGCATGTTCCAGAGATCATCTTTGCCATGCACAATTTCACAGTGTTGCCTTCCTAGCTATGTTAGTGGTGTATTATGTTTTCTTTAACAAAGGAAAAAGACCTTCATTGGTTACCTATTTCAGTGAAGTTTTTTGATTGACATGGTTTGCTAAATTCTTTTTTAAGTGAGAGGTTTAATTTTTATGAGGTAACATGGAGCAGCTTGCAAAAATTGTCGTATTGCCTGCATCTTAGGTTAGATATTTTCTGCGCACTTGCCTGACTTCTCTTATGACTTGGGGTAGACTCTGAGTCTTTGTTAGTGTTTAGATTTTTAAGATGTGCTTTGTATTTTACCTTAGAGGTATTGCAAACTTAACAAGCATTTGGACAAGGGAATGGGTAAGATCCATCTTTACTTAAGACTTTCAGGATCTATCTTAAAAATAGTCTATTCCCAACAGGGAGAAATGAAAGACAAGGCTTACATAGCTTAGTCTCCTCAAATTCTTAAGAACTATATAGTTCCCAGGGTCAAAAATAGTGTGAAGTAGTTACTCTGTTTACCTATCTTGGAGGCTACTATATATGAAATTCAGCAAATGGAAATTGCTCTTTAACTGGATGTGATTCTCATTTTGAGTGCCACTTGAGTGCATTTTTTGTGTCTTAATTTTCTTTATACATTGAATTTGTTTCACATTGTAAGGATTAAGGGGAGAACAGGTTCTAGCTTTTAAATGTGAGGATTGTATTAACAATATTTTTTTTTTCAAAGATTTTATTTTATTATTTTTAGAAAGAGGGGAAGAGAGAGAGGCAGAGAGGGAGAGAAACATCAATGTATGGTTGCTTTTTACCTGCCTCCAGGCACAGACCTGACTGGAGACCTGGCTTGCAACCTAGTTATGTTGCCCTGGCTGGGAATCGAACCTGTGACCTTTGGGTTCACAGGTGTATTAACAATATTTTTAATAAAAAATGGTTTACCCTTTTTTCTCCCCAAAGTAGTACACTCTTACAAACTTTGGATCTCACAGATATAAATGTCATTTAAAGATTTCACCAATTGAACATTTAAAGCTTTTTATTTTTCTTTGATTTATGATACACAACTTTTTTGGATGGATAAAATGCAAAAACTGCATTAACTTTAATTGCTTTTTTGTGCCCCATACCCCATATTTTAGTGGAGCCTGCTAATTTAATCTTGATTTATTTTATATTTTTCAGATTTCATTTCTTACATCCAGGTGGCTATAGTAGTTGCATTATCCCCACCATATTGTATCATAATAATTTATTCATGTCTGTTTGTCCCTTACTGTGTGAGAAATTTATTAACGGTAGGATTGTGTCATTCTGCATCAGAACTTGGGCACCTCCAGTCTCCTGGTAGTATTACCTGGTATGTCAAAATACTTTCATTTTCACAATTATTTCTCTTTTTTAAAAAATATTTTATTTATTATTTTTAGAGAGAGGGGTAGGCAGAGAGGTAGAGAGGAAGAGAGACATCAATGCACGGTTGCCTCTCACCTGCCTCCAGCCACAGACCAGGCTAGAGACCTGGCCTGCAACCTGGTCATGTACCCCGGCTGGGGAATTGAACCAGTGACCTTGAGTTTGCAGGCTGGTGCCTTATCCACTGTGCCACCAGCCAGTGCTCACAATTATTTCTTATAAACAAAATCTCACCCAACAAAATTTAAAAGAGGACTGAGCTTGTGATGGTTAATGGGAAATATGTGCTAGTAATTAGTCAAAATAAAGTAGCTCTTATACTAAAAATGAAAGAGTATTGCAGAAATTCTTGTACAATTAATTACGTTTATAATTATAAGATTATTGAGTTTTTGTAGACAAAATTTTATGTTTTTCATTGTTCTGGGGAGGGAGTTTTAGTGATGGAAACCATCTTAATTAGTAAGCATCAAATTTTTATTAAGCAGTCATTACTGTTGGTCTTGTGATGAGAGGTAATCAAGGGAGAATTAGCCAACATGGAAAAGTTTTATAATAGGAAAAAATATTTCAACTACAAACAAGATGTATAGTTGTTGTCCTTCTTTCCACTGCTTAGAGATGACTGTATTCTTGGAATTTATTTTCAAAATGAGAGGTTATTTTTTAAAATAGATATCTAAAGGTGCTGAGAAGGGTGGGAAATTAAAGCACATAATATATGATGATATAGCAAACAAAACAAAAAGAAACACAATTACATAAACAAGAAAACCTATTTGCTCTGACAATAAATTTAAATGACATCACATAGAATTATCTGTCAGGTTTTTTTTGAAATTTTTGTATTCAAATTTTTATTTGAATGACAAGCTCTATAAATCAGTTTTTTATTTTAAAATTTATTTTGCTCAATTACCATTGTCAAATATCTTTTAAATAATCAATTTCCAAAAATGATCATTTACGTATATATAGTATATATGTGTATTTAAAAATTTGATATGAAAGACATATAAATATAGTGTTATATGTGAAAAATAAGGTAGTATGGAACTTTTGCATTCACATTACTAGATATTTAAAGCTTGAATTTGAGTTTTTTTAAAGATTAAAGGCAAAATTTACTCATTTCCTTTGTATACAAAAAGTCAAATAATAATGTAACTCTGCCCTGGCTGGTGACACTGTGGATAAGGTGCTGGCAGGCCTGTGAACCCAAAGATCGCTGGTTCGATTCCCAGCCAGGGCACATAACCAGGTTGCAGGCCAGGTCTCTAGCCAGGTTGTAGCTGGAGGCAGGTGAAAGGCAACCATACGTTGATGTCTTTCTCCCTCTCTGCCTCTCTCCCTTCCCCTCTCTCTAAAAATAATAAAATAAAATATTTTTTAAAAAGTAACTCACTTGCAAGAACAAGAAAATTGAACTATACACATATTTTATAATTAAACAATGATTAGATATATAGGGACTAGTGATTACTAGAGTTTCTGGATTGTAAATTATAAAGATATACAATGTTACTATTTCTATTTTAAAGTTTAGTTTCTATGTAGCAAGTGGATCAGATATTCAAAATAGATAATCATTGGCATTGTGCTTCAGACTTTAGACCCTAACAAGTAAAAATGGAAAACATTTGGAGATGATTAAGGAACAAAGAAATAAGGGGATGGAGAACAACCAATTCAGAAAATATGGAACAGTTGGTTCACCCTAATTATAGCCATCTTGATTTTTCCTTTTCTTTGTATATATCAATTGGAAGTTCAGTAGAAAATTAACCCTTTGCCTGATTATAGATATAAATTTGGACCAGATTTTCTAAAGGGACTTTATTCTTTTCCTTAAACTCAAATTCCAAGTCAGTCGTAGTTTGTGTTGGCCACAGTTCTTTCCTTTGATATTGTGCAGCAGTTTATTTTTCATTTCCTAAGACTTGAACTTCTTATATCTACCATCATCTAAATGAGGATGTGTTGACCTAAATGAGAGGATGAAAGATTCAACTAATTAAAGAAGTTTTACATTTGAATAGTCTTGAGCTGTATGGAAGTGTGGCTGAATCTAAGCAAATGATGAAACATTATGCATAATGATAATGATTTTGCAGATTGTTTATTGTTGGTAGTCAAGCACAAAAATAAGGGCTAAGTTCTGACCCTTCTATCATAATTTTTTCACAGATAGAAAGGTTATGGAAATTGGGATGTATTTGGTTTGCTAATAGAGATGAATGTATTGTGATGTAGTTTATTTTGTACTTGATCACTTGCTTTTCAATCTTTTTTCCACTTTTTATTACTAATATATTTATTTCTTCTCTATTCATATTATATAAGAAGTTATATGATTTTTTGGTAACTTTTTTGAAAGAATGAAACCCATCATTGACAGGTTTATATTATATGAACTGTTTGGTACCTTTTTTTTGGACCATTATTAGAAAATCATTAAACACAGGTACAAGAGTAAAAACAAGGGCCAAAACTTTCAATGTCAAGGTCATGTTGAAACACTGTAGTTTTACTGTTAATTTTCCTCTATATTTACTTTTTAATTTTAAAGTAATTATTCCTACCCCAACCCCTACCCTTCAGACACCTCAGCCTGCATTTCCCTTAATTCCAAGCCATTTTTCATACTGTCATAGCTTTTTATTTCCAGAACAGATTTGATCTTGTCCATGTCCTTAGTCTAATTCATTTTTGCTCCCTATTCCTTATAGCAGAAACTGTTAACAAGGGGAGTACGTTAGAATTGCTCAAGAAGCTTCTAAAATATGCACATATCTGGAACCTATCAACAGAAGCTCTTGATATTTTTTGAAGGAGTGGAAGGTGTATTTGAAAAAAATATTTTTTCATTATTTCAAATGGCCCTTTATGTCATGTTCCATCCAACCAGACTTTCTCATCCTATCTCATGTCCTTTCCTCTAGTAGTCTTCTGTTCTTCTCTAGCCATGCTCAATTCAGGCATTCTACAAATAGTTTTATTCCATATACTTGTGTACATGTTGTTCCTACTCTCCAAAGTATATCCTTTTTCTGCTCTCCCCTTTCTCCATTCTAAGTCTCAAATCTGTCACTCAACTCCATCTTTCTAGATTTTCCTCTAATGTTGAATTTTTCCTTACATGTTCAAATAGCTACTCTATATTTTATGTATAGCATGTACATTTAGTTACTTTTTTAATGTCTATCTCTCCCATTAAATCCATTTAATTAATCTTGTTCATGTTTATATTAAGTGGTAATATAAATTAATAAGTGAAAGGCCTGTGAAGAAATTAAGTATGCAACTTTTTAATGAATATTATTTTTAGGGTCATAAGTAGATGTTTGTGATCAACTACCAAGACCTAGGTTGATACTGTACATAATTTTATTTTTTTATGATATATGACATATTTAAAACATATTTATTTTTTGTCTTTTTACCCCCTTGTGTCCACAGGCGAAATCTCACGAAATTGTCACTTATCTTCAGTCACATGCTGGCAGAAATCAAAGCAATCTTTCCCAACGGGCAATTTCAGGGAGATAACTTTCGTATTACGAAAGCAGATGCTGCTGAATTCTGGAGGAAGTTTTTTGGAGACAAGTAAGTAAAACAATCATTTTATGGTTTGGATCCATGTTTGCAGAATGACCTAGTCCTGTTTCTACTTTCATATGGTATAGATTTTACTTAGTAGTTTGAGAATGTACTTGAGTATTTTTGATAACTACATAATTTTATGTGATTACAAAGTAACAATTATACACAATTTATTGATCATTCATTGAGTTAGTTTAAGAAAAAGGGCTATGTAAGATAGAATTTCTATTACATGAGTTGCTCATAACCTTTAATAATATAGTAAACACACCAGGCACAAAATGAAAGTCAAAAAAGAGATAGGTACTTTAAAGGTGGTGTGAATGAATTGCTCAGAGGGGAACGGTTGTTTCGTAATTTCAGGGGTCAAGGAGTGCTTTCTAAAGGAGGTGGGTAAGCTTGGTTAGGCGGGTGAAGGCCTTAGAACCTTGATTCAAGCTTTGTACTATTGCATAGAAGGTATACACGTGTAAACAAAATAGAGAAATGAGGATAATATTAGCACAAAGTTGCATTATATCTCAAAATAGCCAGATGATGTTTTTTTTAGGTACTTTGTACCCAGACTTCTTAGGTGAGCTTGGTAAATAATAGAAGTTGAATATTTGAAGCCAGCATAACTTAAAACTTAAAAAAATTAAAAAATTTGTTGGGAATCCCTCAGTAAGATGATCAAGAACCTAGCATCAGGAAGCTCATGGTTTATTCAGTAACCTTTTAAGGGTCCCTTTGAATAGTACACATCAGAATGTCCTTAAATATAGGCAGAACCCTATATTCCTGGGTATTAAGGAGGAAGAGATTGCTTACACATGAATTACGGTTTTCATCCTGTAGTTAAAGAGGTATGTGTGTGTGTGTGTGTGTGTGTGTGTGTGTGTATTTTAAACTGGTGAAATGAGACATGTAAAATATTGGTATACACTTTTGGTAGTCTTAGTCCTTAGATCGTAGTAAATTAACTGTCACATTGTTTTTTCTTTTGTTTGTTTTTCTTTAGGAAGTGCTATGTTTTAATTACCATAATGGTTAGAATATACATACATAGAATATTCCACATTTTGTTACATACATAATGTTTTAGCTTTGAAAATGTTTCAAGTCTTTTTTTCTACTTAAATGAAATATATTCTGCATTATTTTTAGGTTCTAAAGGAGGAAATACTATTATTGGCATCAATAGGGACATTTTGTATTCAGAAACCTAGCTGTTTACAGTGCTCAAGTATCCAGTCACAAATGAGAAATTATGGGGGGAAAAACAAACAAACAAACAAACAAACCTCAGCCTTATCCTCATCTGAATTAGTGTAATAGCCAAAAGTGTACTGATTAAAATTATGTGACTAATAGAAAGAAGATAGTCATCGCTGAGTTCTGGGAGAAGGAACTGAGGGTTTCCTTTTTTTTTTTTTTTAACACTAAACAGGTCCATGGAAAGTACTTCCATGGATACATTTTTATTTATTTATTTTTAAAAGATTTTATTTATTATTTTCAGAGAGAGGAGAAGGGAGAGAGACAGAGAGGGAGAGAGACATCAATGTATGGCTGCCTTTCACCTGCCTCCAGCCACAGACCTGGCTGGAAACCTAGATTGCAGCCTGGTTATGTGCTCCGGCTGGGGAATCGAACCAGCGACCTTTGAGTTCATAGGCTGGGGCCTTATCCATTGTGCCATTAGCCAGGGCGGAACTGAGGATTTCTTGTAGTTACAGTTCATGGGTTAACACTGTGAGCCTAAGGCAAATAGTTGGTAACCTTCAAAATAAGCTTTATCTTAAAATTTTAAGAAAGTATGGGACAAATTGTGGTATTTCTTTCAGCAAACTCAAAATTTTAGTGAATCATGAAATTGTTTGCTTTTCAAAAGGTCAATAAAAAATGGAAAAATTGCTCACACTTTTTTCAAGAAGAGTAGTTTGTTTTACTGGAACCTTAAGCCACAGAGAATTATGTATTTGAGACATTTTTACTTTCCTTTATTTATAGCAGTAGACATTAAGGAGCTGAAATTTCTGTTCAGCTGCTACATAAGTGAAATTACTACTAAATCAAACAGGATTCTTGAAATACCAATTAAATACTTTCCTTACCGCCCAAATCCTTTACTTAGGTCTCCTGTCTTCACTTACTTAAAAAGCTACTTAATTTTTCTTTAACGTTTTTACTTTGGGGATGAGAGCCAAATTTAAAGCTCCTTCTGGTACTCAGACATATTTCTATAGTCATCAAAATTAATGATTCTTTTAATAAATCACTGGAGGAACCATCTTTATATTCTTTCTGGATTTTCAGCTTATTGTTCCATAATATTTTATTGAACGAGTGAACAAATGAATGAATGATAGAGCCCCACAAAAGGCTGAACTCTTTTATGTTCTTTATGCTCATACTGGTTTGCATTTTCACATAACTTAGTTCTTATATGGAAACATTCCTATTATTTATCTAGCTACCCATTGAGGTCATGTGAGAATGCTTTTATTTGACCTAACTTAAAGCAGTATTTCTTTTTCCCCCATAGGCAGGACCATTGTGAAGTTAATTCTAAAAACAGTCAAACATTATAGCTTTTATAGAACAGCTTTTAGTTTAAGGAGTAGTATTGTGACTTTTTTTTCTCAAAAAGGAACTCTTAGTGAAGACCAAAATTAAGATTGAATTAAGATTGGGGGAAAAGCTATTTTTCAAAGGACATTGTAAAACTTATAAAGGCAACTAGAGGATTCAGACCATATAGAAAAAAGCAGCAGGCATAAAATCTTTAGGTGTCATATGCCTCATGCTTCATTTCTCTGCTTCTCCGTCTTTTTGAAGTCCTGCCAGGGCCTACCTCTCGGCTAAGGCCCCAAGCTCAGCTGTGAAGCGACTGCCTGCCTGGAGTCCCCAGGGAATCAATAACACATCTGTGTCAGGGCAAACTGGTTGGGAAGTTCTGTATTTGTTAGATTTTTATGCAAATTCACTGTTTTAATAGTTGAGTCCTGTGTTTGCTTTCTTAGTCTGTTGACCAGGAGATGGAAAAAATATGTAAGAAAAGAGAAGTGACATTATTGAATAAATATGTCTAACTAAATTCTGAAATGAGGCCAACATCAAACTGAATATTAGTATCATGGGTTAGTAATTTATAATATAGAGACTGTATATATGGGGCTCAAAAAAACGTGTTACTAGCTGTTACAGATATTCAGTATCAGACTAGTTGATAGCCATTTCCTGAGCAGGTCAGATAGCAGTTACTGGGCTGCTGTTGCTTAAGTACTTCTTGATATTGAGGTTTAGACATGTATTTTCAGTGAAGTTTTCAGTCAGTAAGAACCTTGGAAGATTCTAACTCTTGAATCTTCTCATATGTCCTGTCTTCCTCATCTTTGCTTCAAGTTATGTTCTTCAAATTCAACTTCAGATTCTTTCCCAAGTTTCTGATTTGTCTCCCTGTCTTCAGTAACAACCAACCCAGTTGTTTTTCTTGGTGAGATAAGTGACCTCTTTAAAAAGTAGAACCAATCACTATAATTTTTTTTTCCTAATATGAATCCTTATTACTTCTGGGTTAAGTCTAAAATCCCATTAACACAGGAAGCTTTAGGAACTAGTTTTTTCCAGCTTCACCCTTTTTGTGCTCAGCTCATCCTCAAAGAAACAAACTACTTAGTACACTGTACTTACTTCCTAATGTGCACACCTCACACACCTGATTATGTTTGTTTCCCTTAATTGCATCCACTGCGTGGGAACCCAGTTTCCCATGCCCCACCCAGTGTTTCCACTTTGGAAGCTCTCTTGACTACCTGAACCTAAGATGGACACCCCTGCTGTATGCCTCCCAGATACCTGTGCTCACATCTGTCGTACTGGATTGCAGTGAACTGCTGACCCATTCACATTTCCCAAAAGTCTGCAATGGTTCCTTGAAGGCATGAATTATGCCTTACTGATTTTCATTTCTCAGAGCCTGGTACATTTCCTGGTATGTGTAGGCACTAATAAATGTAGCAGATGGTGTGCATAATGGAATACCTGGGTGGAAAATGTCTATTTCTTCTAAAAATTTTCAATGAGTTTATTATCTACAAATTTATTCTTTTGTTTTTTTACTATAAATTCCTATAGTTTTGCTCCAAGAAACAGAAATCTTCTTTCTTCTTCTGTCTTTTTTATTATCCCAGAATTTTGATGCTCTTACTCAGATCTAGTTCAGAAATCTCCCTTTCTTGCTTATTCTCAATAATATACACATTCAACTTTATTTACTCTATGCTTTGTGTTCTTGCTATGTTTCAAATATTTAATGTGATCAAATGTATGTTTATTATATAGGTCTTTTCACTTGACTGTGAAGCTCCTTGTTGACTTTTTTATTCAAAAATTAGTGAAAACATACATTTATTAGAGTTATATGTTGACCTCTGTTGCTTTCATACAAGCTAAACCCATTTTCAATATAATGTTTAATTATTCCTTAAGTGGTTATTGAGTCCTTTGGGTACTCTATACATAGCAGTAATTGTTGGTTGAGTTGATGGCACGTTTTTCAGCATTTAAGTTCTCTATCTCTTTACTTACTGCTGTTCTTCAGTAAAGTGAATTATTTGGCTCTTTTTTGATACATTAGCAGTTGCAGGTTTTTATGTCTTTGCTCATATTGCTCCTTCCACTTGAAGATTTTTGTAGGCTCTGCCATCAAAATTATTGCCAATCTTTAAAAAATATATTTTTTTGTCATTTTAAAATTTTTCAGTTACTAATTTCTCAATGTTTATCTCACTGTAGATTCTCCCCTATTGTTATTACTGGATCTCTTAAACTTCTCTAAGTTCTCCGTTAGCTGCTGACATTATTTTCCTTGTTTCATTAAGATTATTTGTCTAGTAATCTCATTTCCCATTAAACTATAAGCTTCATGAAATCAGGGTTATTTAATCATCTTTGCATTTTCTGAAGTAGCTCAACACAATGTCTCATAATTAGGCTTTCAGGAACTGTTATTCATTTAATTCAAATGAATTGAAGAGTGAAGGAATATGGGTGAGCATGTACATGTGAGATAGAAATAGAACTTGTTTGCGTGATTGATTGTCAGCAGCATGCCTGGAGGTCATCTGTGTTCAGACTGCAGTGTTGACTAGCTTTGCGATGTTGGGCAAGCTACTTGATTTCTCCATGCATCAATGTTTTCATTAGTAAAATGTGGATGGTAATAACAATAATACCTACTACCTAGGGTTGCTGTGAGGGTTAAAAGAGCGAAAGACTACGAGGCACGTAGAACAGTGCCTGGCACAAGTAAGTACTTTATGTTGTGGAATAATAAACCAGTTTAAACCTTGCTCAACGTGAGTGTATTTATTATTTATTTATTCTAAGTATATTGATATCCAACTTTGTGTAATGGAGGTTCTATGGTCCTTGGAAGTCTAAACCAAAAGCCAAAATAAAAAGTTTTCTAATAGTTCTATGTATAAAAGTAGGGTAGAGCCTAAGAAACTCTCCTGCTTACCATGGTAACAATCATCTATTTAAAGCTCGGTTCATTACCTCTACCTTTGATTTCCTGGGGAAGTGGTATGGACCTCCTTTGGTTTCCTGTATTTTCTTTTCACTTTTAATGAGACAAAGAATGTTGGTTACTTTACCTTTTTAGTGAGTGAGCTACTTTTTTTTCTAGCATATTACCGATTAGTTTTCCCTCTACTTAAAGAAGAGACAATTTAGTCATATTTAATTGAAGGGTTGCACAATAGAAATTAAAGATTTTTACAAGGGAACTGTGCTTTCAGGAGCTCTAGAGAGAAAGAAAAAAACTAAAATAAACCTTGAGGAATGCATTTCAGTGTTTCTATTTAGTCAAATATTACGGCTTTTTTACTTTAAAGATTTTACTTATTTTAGAGAGAGGGGAAGGGAGAGAGAGGCAGAGAGGGAGGGAGAAGCATCAATGTATGGTTGCCTTTCACCTGCCTCCAGCTACGGAACTGGCTGGAGACCTGGCTTGCAACCTAGTTATGTGCCCTGGCTGGGAATTGAACCAGCAATTTTTGGGTTTGCAGGCTGGTGCCTTATCCACTGTGTCACCAGCCAGCGCCTATTATTGCTTTTTTTAAAATCAAAATATCTTCATATCAATAAGGAAAATAAATTCCAAGTCTATTTTGTCACAAGATCCTAGATGTATAAAGCAAATAAGATGCCAAGTTAGAATTTTCTATCTTTAAAGCAATATATATGCAATTGGAAGAAGACAAGTATATTAAAAAATTATAAATTATTAAAATCAGTTTTATGCCTTTAGAAAAGTACCTAAAGAATGTCACTAATAGTAACTTACTTATTCATGTGTCCAGAGGAATGCTCAGGTTCCATGGAGGAGCTGGTATTGTGTATGAGTTACACATATGTTAATGAAGAGTCTAGCAGTCTTTTGCAGTGGTGAATGCTGTCATTGGGACTGAACTGCTGTGGGATCTGCTGTAGAGAAAGTTAGAGTCACTTGAGGGTTGCATCATTGCCATTCACTTACTACCCTCCTTTTCCCTTCACTTCCCTCCGAGCCCCTCAATAAGTGATATTTACCTCAGTAAATCACCATGACAGGTTCGGATTCTCATTCTTAAAACCTGATTTTATTAGAACCAAGAGTATATTTAGAGAATGGCTACAGTTTAGTTGAGATCTGTAACCAGAGTAATGATTTTTTAAATGTACAATGATTAATGCTACTCTCAGGCAGATGAGGGTACTTGTACCACTGTAGATAAATTATACTTGGAGTCATATCACATCTAGAACATTCCTTGGTGAACATGGAATCCATTATAGAACTTCCCTTCCACAAGGATTAAATTAATTGAAATTACTATTCTGTTTCTTGGACTATGCTCTGAAAGATTTGTCCATTTCTGCCCCTTTGGACTTAATTTTTCCATATGCAGAGTTGCATTTTTGAAACTCTGTTCTTTGAAGGCCTGAGAAAAATGGGGACCCATTGATGGGTTTTAAGTAGGAAGGTGGTCACACTGCATTTTAAGTAGGTCACCCTTGCTGAAGTATGGATAATGAACTTGAGCAGTGGTTTCTAAACCCATTCAATTATATCCCTTATTACTAAGTACTTTTTAAGCATATCTGTCTGTCTGTTATTAAATAAAAGCAAATACTTTAACAGCTGAAAGATTTCTTAAAAAGAAAGGGTTTACTGAGTTCTATACTAGCCACAGAAAAGGACCATATCCCAGGGCATGAAGTCCCACCAGCAGCGTGGCCAGGTGGAAAACACAAACATGTCTGTTGCCTCGGAGTTGATGGGCGTTTTCTTACATTATGTTCAGGGAAGAAGGTGTTAAGTTGTTTTGAAAGAATTTATATCAGTTACAGGGAAGAGGTGTGGGAAAAGGTAAAGTGGGGGCAGTTTTATGGTAGGTGTACAGTTTATAAGAAATAATTACTACTTTTGATTGGCCACAGCCTATAGTCCCACAAGTTAATGCATATGCAGGATTCTGTGGTATTTGGTGGTCATTACAGAAGTTGATTCAAAGTTCCAACATATATTCAGGAATGTGAGCAGTCTAGTTAGTTGGTGTACAGCTATTCTTAATTAATATTTTCTCTTTCTCTCACTCTCTTCCCTAATGTAATTTAATGTAGGATATATCAGAATATTTATATTGTCAAAATATATCATCAGCATATATACATATGTATAATACAAATATACTACTATACAGATAATATATATCTTTAATACAAATAAAGGACACATAATACATATTTTTAAAATTATGTAAAAATGTAGAATTTCAGTATTCTCATCATGAAAAGGATCATCTTCTATACCACTGGTATCCGTGACTATGACTCCCCACCTCCACACATGCACACTCTCACACTTACTCTAGAAACTGATAAATTAGAAATGAAATAGAGAAATAGGTAGGAATCTATTTAAGGAAACTAGTTGCAGATTATAATAATACACTTACAAAAATCAATACATAAAATAAAACTAATATGCAAAATAATGTCTATATAAATAAAAGAACTATCCACTCTTAAGAATGATATGAAAATATAGTTAAGCATACTTGATTCTTAAAATATATGAGATTAAAGAAAGGAGTCAAATAAGCCTAAATTACTAATTTGAACAGCTGGGTACCAGTCACTGAGACAGGAAAAATAGGAAGAAGAGATTTGGCAACCAGTTAAGTTTAGTTTGTCATACATTTAATTTTGTGCACTCAGATAAATTCATGTGGTGATACCTGTTAGTAGGTTGGATATACAATCTTTAGGGTGTGGAAAGAATATGATATAGGGATAGTGATTTTAGGATGACAGTACGTTTATGAGAGTTTGCAGCTTGATTGTTTCTGGAATATTTTCCTTGGCCTCATGCAACATTGAAATTAAAAAAGACGGTAACTTTTACAGATTACCGATTTTACACTAAAGTATTGTGTTGAATTTAATTGAAAATTAGGAGTGATGGCAATGCTAAATCTGAATTCTGACAGGGCAACAATTGGCTAGACGTGGGTACCAGATACCCAATTGAGATATGCTTTCCTCCAGGTTATTCAGTCCTTACCTGGATCTCTCTTCTCATTTATATTCCTTGACTAGCCCCCATATGTTTGACTTTCATGATCACTGAAAGCCATTGAAGTCAGTGGACTGATTGACACAGACCACGGAGACTGTGCAGGGAGAACGAAGAGAGCAGATTCCTAAAGAATCCAATAAATGCACAGAGAAAATTTAAGGAAATGGAGGAGTTACCAGAAAAGTAGTGCTAAAACCTGGGAAGTGCAGTATTATAGATGCTAAAGGAAGATAGGATTTAAAGAAAGGAGATGAACCAGATCCTATTACCTAAAAATCAACTAGATAAAGACTTAAAATTTTTTCTTTAAATATAATAACAACAAGGCATTTGTAACCCATTTTCTTCTTTTAATATTCTGTAGGTCTCCTTGTAACCAAAGCTTTAAGTAGGTTCCACATATTTCACTTAGTAGATGTATTGGCTCCTTGGTGTACACTCAGTAGGTGTGCTAGACTGTTGGTGAATTATACCTAAAATTATCTTTTCTTTAGAGTTTGTAAACTCCCTAATGATAGGATAAAATTGTCACCTTGTTTTCCAAAGTCTAATCTTGTTTCCAGATTTTGGTTACTTATTTTACTTCCCTATCTTGAGAAGTAATTGGTTCACTTTTTTTTCTGTTTGGTTTTTTTTTTTTTTTGCTCTGCCAAATGAGGAAAGTGCATTCATCCCATATTCTGAGACCATTAATGTTTCCTTGATAATTCTGAATGTTAAGCCAATCACTCAAACTTACGGAAACTATATTTTAACCCTGGCTGATGACACAGTGGATAAGGTGACAACCTGCAGAATCCCAAGGTCGCTGGTTCAATTCTCCAGTCAGGGCACATAACCAGGTTGCAAGCCAGGTCTCCAGCCAGGTCCATAGCTGGAGGCAGGTGAAAGGCAACCATACATTGATTGATGTCTCTCTCCCCCTCTGTCTCTCTCTCTAAAAATAATAAATAAAATCTTTAAAAAAACAAAACAAAACTGTTAAAGGTATTGTTTAAGAGCTCTCCTGTGCAGGATCCTATTATTTAGAAAAGCAGACTTCAAATTTCTCCATTTCTTAGTTCTAGGCAGCTGATCAGTTGCATTTAATAATACGCCCCTGAATTCAAAAAGGTCCTGGGTTCTTAATCCTTCCTGAACATTTATTCTCTTCTTTGCTAGACGTTTCCATTGGGTAGGCATAGAGAAACAGTTTCTCTTCTAGAGCAAAAGCCATCTTTACTTACAGCCTCGTAAGAAAGAGGTGGCAATTTTCTGCAGATCAAATGACAGTCATATGTATGTACTGGTCATTATGAAATATTTGGGCTCTCTCAGCTTTAGGTTCCTCTCCAGTTATAAAACTCACAATGTGTGCAGATGCCACCTGGCTCCCAGGAGCAAGTCTAAGAAAATGCTGATGTTCCAACCACGGTTCTTCCCTCCAAGCCCTGTCTTTGCCTGTGTTCCTCAAACTGTGATGGGATAACTTGTCAACTTGCAAGTAGGGTAGAATATCAGACTCCATTTCTTGAGAATTATGTTTTGTTGGTAGAGAAACTGTACTTAATAGCCAAGAAACTAAAGCCTTTTAGAATTAACATATAGGAATTTATTTTTCATTAATAGACTTTCTGATCTTCCTTATTCTGAATATTGACTACCAGTAGGAAATGACAGTAACTGTTTTTTCTACTGTAGCTCTGTTTTTGCTTTGTTTCGCTGCAGTTAATTGTGTCTCTGAATAAAAGGAATTTTAGGAGATCTGCTTATGCACAATAGTATGTATACACTTTTCTTCTATGAAGGTTTTAGCAGTGTTATGGGAAGTTTTATATTTCTTTTGCCTCGGTGTAAGTTATATACCTAGCAGACTTTGCCCATTACTTTTTTACCTTAATTGCCCTATGTAGAGAGATTAATGAGGATTTTTTTATTACTACTGACATTTTTATTTGTTGGTAAAGCAGGCTGGGCTCTCAGTGCTAAAGAGAAGATCATTGTAAAGCCCTAGTTAAACACTTCTGTGGTGGAACTTGCTAATTTTAGGGTATATAATTTTCTCATTTTTTAAAATCAGACTTCAGCATATCGAAGGCATATGGTATCCATAAGATATTGCATCTCATGTGAATTAGAACCTACCAAGTATCACAGAACTTGCAAGAAAAATACACAGAAGAACAGCTGTATGTTAGAAAGAAAAGGAAAATATCCATTGTTTAAAGAACAGAATCTTGCCGTTTTTCTATGGTCATGGTTATGAAGTGGGAAAGTTAAAAATAAAGTTTTGACATGTTTTTATGGATTGTAATTGTGGTTTCTCTTTCCATATTTTCCCACCGATAAATTTTGTCTTTTAAAGCCAGGAAATAAATGGAATTACATGCAAAGTAATTTTGTGGCTATGGTAAATTTCTATTTATTATGTTCAAAAGTTAGATTAGCCTTGGCTGGTGGCACACTGGATAAGGCACCAGCCTGTGAACCCAAAGGTCACTGGTTCAATTCCCCAGCCAGGGCACATAACCAGGTTGCAAGCCAGGTCTCCAGCCAGGTCTGTGGCTGGAGGCAGGTGAAAGGCAACCGTACATTGATGTCTCTCTTCCTCTCTGCCTCTCTCCCTTCCTTTCTCTCTGGAAATAATAAATAAAATCATTAAAAAAAAAAAGTTAGATTATAAGACTGGAAGTTAGAAAATATCAAATTTATCATATGAGATTATTGAGAAAATCAGAAATAATGTTAAAGATACTATTTTCCTTATTTTTTCAATCTTCTAAAAATGTTTGACTATAACGTAGATAAAATATCATGAACATTTTTACACAGAACAAAATCTATCACAAATACCCAGTGTACATGTCTTCCTGTCTGAGAGTCAGGCATTTTCACTTATGAGGAAGACTAGTTAGCTCTAATTATATATATCCTTATAGCCATGGCTGTCATCCTGTCCATGATGAGTTAGTTTTAAGGACTGTCTAACCAGAGGGGTTTGATATCCTCTCTCTGTGGGTTACTGGAAAACAATTGTTTTTCTCTTAGTGACAGAAGAACAAGAGCAGCAATAGCTTGTTAAAAATCTGTCTTCATGTCCTTTAACAAATAGTCATTACAGAAAAAGATTGTATTTAAAGAAATACTAAATGTAGAATATCAACAGACTTAGGAATCACAACCAATAATTTTGCTTCCTCAGTAAAAATGAAAACATCAAATATCTTAAGAATGTTTTATTTTCTTCTGAACAAAGCTAGCCTTCAACTTAAGGGTACTGACACTGAAACATATCTCTGTTGATCAGGGCGAATTTTCCGGCAAAATTCAGATGAAATTGAAAATGGAAATGGGCTCATAGAGAACATTTTCATTTTGTATGTGTATATGTATTATATATATGGAAATTATTTGTCCAATACTTGCATAATCATTATTGAGACACTTTTATATGTTACAAATAGGAATCTTTCATTGATCATATGTAGTATGTAAATAAATAGCTTCTCTTTACGTGGAGCTTTCTTTTTCACTTTATTGATCATATCTTTTCATGAATATAAGTTTTTTTTAACTTTTCCTTTATATTTTGAGCATTTTGGACCCTGTTTAAATTATTCACCTGCTCCATATATCTGTCCTTGTTCCAATGCCACACTGTCTTTATTATTATTATTTTACTATTTTATTGAATTTATTGAGGTAACATTGGTTAATCAAATTATTATAGGTTTCTGGTGTATAATTCTATAAAGCATTATTTGTATATTGTATTACGCGTTCACCTACCAAGTTTCTTCTCCTTCCATGACCATTTATTCCCCCTTTATCCTTTTCTATCTCCCCCCACATCTTTGCCTCTGTTGTCTGTGTCAGTGAGGTGTTTTTTTGTTGGTTTTGCCTTTTTGCTTAGTCCTTTCACCTTTTCACCCGGCCCAGCTTGTTCTGTATCCATAATGTCTTAATTAACTTAAAGAGTATAAGCTTGTCGGTGTTGTTTTTATTTATGATTGGCTTGATTTTTTTTGGCTCTTGACATTTTCCTGTAAAGTTTAAAATTAGCTTGTCCAATATAAAAACATCTTTTAAAATTTGTGATTAAATCTAGAAATTACTTTGTTGATCATTTATATCTTTACTGTCTCAAATCTGCTAATTTGTTATGAGTAAAAATTAAACCTATAGCCGGTTTAGAACTTGGGGTTTCATGAAAATGTTTTGCTTTTTTTAGGGGGATCAGTCTCCTAACCTTTTTGTCTTTCATTTCTTACACTTTGTCTTGACACTGCAGAATTTGCCCTGGCTGGTATGGCTCAGTTGGTTGGAACATGATCTTATAACTGAAAGGTTGCAGGTTTGATTCTTGGTCAGGGCATATACCTTAGTTGCTGGTTTGATCCCCGGTGTGGGCACATACAGGAGGCAACTAGTTGATGTTTCTCTCTCACATTGATATTTTTCTCTCCCTTTCTCTCTCTCTAAAAGTAATAAAAAAGTGTCCTCAGGTGAGAACTTAAAAAAAAGGCAGGATTTTCAAATAATTGTTAAATTGTTTTATGTTATAGCTCTGATTGTGTGTTTGTTTAGATTGTGGCTTTCATTATCTTTCATAAGATTTTTTCCTATTTATTTGAAATTTTCAGATGCAATTGTAAAAGCAAGTATTTTTAAGCCTTATTTTCTAATTATGTATTGTCTATATCTAGAAATACAACTGATATTTATATAATGTGGAACAAGCATGTTGAAGTATCTTCTTACTTCTTACAGTTTAACCTGACAGTTCTTTTGCACTTCCTACATATAAAACCATGCCATAGGCAAAATTTCTGAGTTTTAAAATCTATTCTGCCTATGGTTCCACCAAATATATATATATATATATATATATATATATATATATATATATATATATAAAGATTTTATTATTTCCAGAGAGAGGGTGAAGGGAGAGAGGCAGAGAGGGAGAGAGACATCAATGTATGGTTGCCTTTCACCTGCCTCCAGCTACAGACCTGGCTGGAGACCTGGCTTGCAACCTGGTTATGTTGCCCTGGCTGGGAATCGAACCAGCGACCTTTGGGTTCACAGGCTGGCGCCTTATCCACTGAGCCACCAGCCAGGGCTCCCATAATATATTTTAAAATGGTTTTAGAATATCTTTTATTCCTGTAAGCTGTCAGAACCTATTAGAAATATAGAAAACAATAATCACTTATAAATCCTACCATTGTCCAGTTATCATACGTTAAAATCTTTGTTGATCCCTGTAGACATTCTAGGTAGTTTGTAGCATTGGATCATACAGGCCATACAATTCTTTTTTTAATATTTATTATTTTTCAGAGAGGGGAAGGGAGAAAGGCAGAGGGGGAGAGAGACATCAATGTATAGTTGACATTCACCTGCCTCTAGCTACAAACCTGGCTGGAGGCCTGGCTTGCAACCTGGTTACATTGCCCTGGCTGGGAATCAAACCAGCGATCTTTGGGTTCATAGGCTGGCACCTTATCTACTGTACCACCAGCCAGAGCTGGATACACAATTTTTAAAATGCTATTTTCATTTAATAATAGGCCATGGGCATAATTTTCTTAGAGCACATGCCTAGAAATAGGATTTCTGGGTCAAGCTTGCTGCCAAATTGCTCCCTAGAAATACTATGTAAATTCTCATGCTTCACACTAGCAGTATACTAAAGTTACTGTTTCCAAACACCCTGACCTCTGTTAAGTATATGATTTTTTTTTTAATGTGAGTTAAAAATGAAACCTATAGCTTTTTTTAAAGTTGAGGTTTCATTAAATGTTTTGCCTATTTTGGGGTATCAATCTTCTAACATTTTTGTCTTCCATTATTTATACTTTTGTCTTAAAACTATGGAGTTTTCAAATGAGAAGATCCAATACCCGCCTCCGC
This sequence comes from Noctilio leporinus, assembly GCA_004026585.1. Classification (NCBI taxonomy): domain Eukaryota; kingdom Metazoa; phylum Chordata; class Mammalia; order Chiroptera; family Noctilionidae; genus Noctilio; species Noctilio leporinus. Next base: position 218,965 of record PVIW01001717.1, read on the forward strand.
TTTGACAGAGATGGTGAGCCTGGAGGGTTGAGTGGTTTGTCAGTTGCTGGCCTCCTGACCTTTGCAGTTTTGTTTCTGTGTATTGGTTTGACCCTGTTTTTTCTGAAATGACACTTTATTTTCAAGACTTTAAATATAATTATTTTGTTTTTATGATAGACCAAAACTCATTATCTAATAACAGAATTATAATATAGCCTTATATTTATCCAGTCCATGTCTCTCCTGATATTTTATGAACCTACTACCCCCTTTAAAAATATGTATTTTATCTATTATTATTTTTAGAGAGAGGGGGTAGGAGAGAGGCAGAGAGGGAGAGAAACAGTAGGGTATGGTTGCCTTACACCTGCCTCCAGCTAGGGACCTGGCTGGAGACCTGGCTTGCAACCTGGTTATGCGCCCTGGATGGGAATTGAACCAGCAGCCTTTGGGTTCGAAGGCCTGTGCCTTGTCTACTGAGCCACCAGCCAGGGTCCTACTACCCTCTTTTTTTTTTTTTTTAAGATTTTAATTTCATTATTTTTTAGAAAGAGGGGAAGGGAGAGAGGCAGAGAGGGAGAGAGACATCAATGTATGGTTGCGTTTCACCTGCCTCCAGCCACAGACCTGGCTGGAGACCTGGTTTGCAACCTGGTTATGTGCCCTGGCTGGGGAATCCAACCTGCAACCTTTGGGTTCGCAGGCCGGTGCCTTATCCACTGTGCCACCAGCCAGGGCTACCCTCATTTTTAAGTCATCAGAGATTTCTGTGAGGCAGGTGAATGGTAGCACATCGTTCTAGGCTTTCTCTGTGGAACACTCTCATAAAATGCTCTTTTGACTTCCCTAAAACACTGTAATTTGAAAACACAAAATTTAGTTGCATGCCTCCTTTGCCTTGGGCAAAGATGAGTAAAATACAACTTCTGATCTCATGGATCGCCATCCATGGGATTCCTATGGCACAGGTCTCTCTTACTGGGATAACCTTAGTACATGGCGTGCCATCATTTATTTAGAAGCCTTTCTTCTTGAAAGTAACAAAAGGACAAACTAAACTATTTCTGGATTGGTGAGCTCTTAAAGCTTATATGGCCCCTTTATATTCTCTATTCCTTTTCTTTGTCTTCCTCTTTCCTTTTCCCAGGTCTCACAGCGCATTGACGTTGCTATGTATTTGCAAGACAATTTGCCATTAATATTTTCTTTCTTCATCTCTATGGAGACAGGTAGTAGACATCAACACTCTGTGTTGTTGCTACAGTTTAATTTAAAGGTGTGAAGGTCACCCTCTCCCTTTTCCCTTCCTCCCCAGCATACCCAAGGAATGAATACGGTAGCAACATGAAATTCTCTTTGTTAAGCCTAGATTCTTAGTGTAGCAATTTTAAAATAATATTTTTAAAGCTGTCATTCCATTCTGTTTCTGTTTGTCACTCATGAGCCCCCCTCCCCACCACCCCCTTTACCTTCTGCCCATGGTGGTGTTTATTTTAGTTCAGCTGATATAAGGAAGGGCATCTGCTACAGGGACTTCTGTGCATCCAGTAAGTTGACTGAAAGAGTGCCCTTCTTACTTCCTTTTTCTTCTCATACTTAAGGTTCCAGCAAATGCTTGTTTGAATGTTAGGTTCACCTCAAGTGAAATAGGAGAAAGTCTCATTTATACAAGTACTATGGAAATATAGCTTACCCCTTTGTAAATTATTATTCTTCAATGCTATGTTAAGCTCCAATTTTAGAAATTTGTACATTTTTTAAAATAATTTGCTCTGGGAAATGATTGGATGTTCAAAAAAATTATTATCTGTATGTACCTTATCTATGGGGATGAGGATATTTTTTATGGTGATATTAAAAATGTCCCTTTGAGCAGTTAATGTACTTTTTATACATGACACATTTTTAAAACATTTCCATATGAAGGATAAAACATACACCATTCTTAAATCAGTAGTTCTCTCCCTTTTCTCTTTCTTTCTTTTGAGTTATCATGGTTCATGTCCCTTTTGTGTGTTGAACATTTGGAACTTTAATTTGGAAAAGAAAAATGTGCTTCTTAATTGTCACTACTTCCATGGTAACTGTAATGAAGCTGGACAAAATGCATATTTACACTTCATTATCAATCAGTAGTTTTCTAATATTATCAAAATTTTTCCTTGTTCTTTTAAAAACAGCAACATTCTGGTAACCTTAATCAGAGCCTGATGTGTGTTGCTTCTAAATGGCATCTGATGTGGTGTCTCTCTTTGGCTCTCTGTGGTTTCCTGTTTTTTTCATACATAGAGAAAAGCCTTTTGATGTATTCAGCCTCATATTTTTTTCTCTTAATGGAATATTAAATCCAGACTTTCTTGTAACTACAGCATAGTGTTGTAAGTCTAGCTCACCATTCATTTATTCATCTTGCCACAGAGCACTCTTCTGGAATTCCTCCAGCACCTCCTTAACTATACCTCCCCTTTATGCTTTAGCATTACAGTCTTATTTATTCCCTGAAAATGTGTGCTTTTCAAGGATAGAGATGGGATTTTGTGTTTCCAAAGTTAAATTTCTCCGTAGACGTATGCCTTGCTTTAGCAATTAATAGAAATAATAGATGAGTGACCCTCAACGTATTGTCTCCAGACCAGCAACATTAATATTTCTTGGAAACTTATTAGAAATGTAAATTCTCCACCATTGATCCTGAATCAAAGTATCTTGAGTGAGAATCAACAGTTTCTCTATTAACAATCCTATTAATGATTCTGATGCATGCTTGAGTTTGAACCACAGCAGTGGATTCTTATGGAATGAATATGAAAGTTGTATGCCTACGTGATGCTTCATGGTAGGATTGGCATAAGATGGGACCAAGTTAGTCTGTTCTGCCTAAATCTCTTTTTTCTCAAGAGATGCTGGTAAAGAAAAGTCCAAGATTTAACTATATGCAATTTTATGAGAGGATATGTATACCCTCTTATACATATAGCTGTCTTACTGTGAAACCTGTGACTTTAAAATGTTAAAAATAGGAATTTCTTTCTTGTGCCTATTTAGAAATAGGCATTTAACATTCCAAAGAAGGAAAATTAACTGAGAAATGAACCAATCAGTGTTACCTGTTTTCATGTTGGGAAGGAAGTGCGTGAATGTTGGAAACTGGTCAGGTAGGGCGTAGGCTGGGAGCCTTTTCTCTGGGTACCATTCTATGCGTTCAGAAATTTTGAACCATGTAAATGCATTACCTGATAACATTTTTGATATGTGATGTTTAAAGTAAATAAATTAGTGAATAAGTGGTTTAAAATTCCATGTGATAAACATTGTGTGGTTGGTTAAAAATATTCAGAATTCCCTTTGCATTATATGAAAGGTTAAATAGCATGTGTGTTTCATCTCTGCAGAGGACATTGAAGTGGTGTCTGAAATGTCTTAATGACTTTCGTCTGATCTCAAGATGGTAGTTGAATGGTTCAGTGAACAAAGGTTTCTATTATATGAACTCATTGTCTTATAATTATTTTAAGAAAATAAATACAGGGGCAGAATTTAACTTAATTCTAAGTTTAAATAATCTTGTACACATAGGTCAGACACACAGCATGTAGGCCTAATATTTTTTTCACATGTATTTTTAGAAATATCTTGATAGTAAAGGTCTGTAGAGAGAAAAAATTGATTTATATTTTTGTCATATTCTTAGCAAATGGAAAATAATCCAGTTAGCAAAACCCATTACATGTGTTCTGAGTTATGAACAATATTCTCAACTATTTGTCCTTTAATACAAATGCAATTATATCAATTTTATTACTGAATTGCACTGTTTCAATGAAAGGTATGTCTTAAACAACCCTTGATTCAATTACTCATTTTTAAAATTTTTTCTTTCACAGAACTATTGTGCCATGGAAAATATTTAGACAGTGCCTTCATGAGGTCCATCAAATTAGCTCTGGCCTAGAAGCAATGGCTCTAAAATCAACGATTGATTTAACTTGTAATGATTATATTTCAGTTTTTGAATTTGATATTTTTACCAGGCTATTTCAGGTAAGTTTCCATTTGCGTAATCTTTTCCTCCTATTTGTGTGCGTGTGGTGAGCATGTGCACATTGTGTGTCTTTCACACACATACACAGACACAAATACACAAACATATTAGAAATAGTCACATTTTTGGTAGTATATAATTTTAAAGCCTGTCACTGATGCAAGTTTTTGCTCAGTGCTATAAGTTTAGAGTTTGGACTATCAGTTGTTTATTAGCATTGAAAAGATTCATGCAAAGGAGCTTTGTTCTAAATTCCTTAATTAGTATCTCACTTTACTTTCTTAGTCTTTTTGGTTTAATAACTGACATCATACAACTTTTACAATTGGGCGTTTGCTGGTGTTGTATCCCAACTTCTCTCCTCTGCTGCCACATTCATTAGGTAAGAAGATAAAAGGTACACTCAGAAATAGGTCATGAATTTATCTTGTTCTGCAGAGAAGAGTACTCTGGTGTTCACTGTTTTACCCCTTGATTTGCTCATCCAATCATATGTTAAAAACATATTTCCATGTTAGAAGTATTTTTCATTAATTTAATTTTCAGTTTTGAGTTGCTACATAATCCATCAATATAATAGGTCATTTAACAAATTTCTCTTTTGGAAAATTAAGACTTTTTTTCCTGTTTTCTTTCTAAGATATATATTTGAATTAACCTTGTGTTGTTTTTTGTTTTTGTTTTTTTTAAGTCCTTTATAATGGTCTTTACATAGCTATTCAGAGAAGCACATACATGCTGAAAGCTGAATGCTAACATTTTATTCTTTTGTGTGTCTTAGTGGACTTACCCTGAAGACTTGAAATTTGATTCAAGTAATCATATAATGAAACTATCCCACCTAAAATCTTTATGATAAATTAATGCAGTGAGGTAAATTGATCAGAAACCAAGTTTGTTTATATTCTGATGCAGTTTTTTACTATTTTAGTCAGTAGTAAGGTCTATTCTGTTTGAAACATGCTTTCAACAAATGTTGAGTATTATATTGGTTTTCACAATTGCCATGTTGTAAGTATTTTGCCTCTGTGATTTGTGACTCTTCTTTGCACTGGCCTGCAAGGATCAGGTGACTGATTTATGTGAGAAAACATGATTGCATAGGATTAACTTTTAATTTATGAAAGAACCTGTTAACAGAAGGCAAATTAACTCTTGTCAGCGGTACTCAGAGAATACATTTTACTTTATTACAACTTTAAAGTCATAATTTTGCCTGGGCGTATAGGACAAGAAGTTAGATAAATGATTATAGAAAGTGTCCTGCTTATTTTCAATGTACAGCAGTTTCATTATTATTCCTTTGACATGTGTAGGTTCTCAGCTTATATAATTTTAAGATAAACTTTAGAAAAAGGTTGTGTTAACTGATACTGATCATTTTATAATGAAACCTCTTCTTTCTTGAAAGGTTTCTAATACTTTTCCAAACCCTTTACTTAACTTGGTAGAAAGACATTCCAAGCAGTAGGAACTTTGCTTCTTCCTGTTAAGGAAGAGAACAAAAGTTATTTTCATAGACCCAAATCTTCATTCTAGGAGTAGTCTACTTTTTGGGCCTGAGCCTGGATGATTTTTTAGTGTGGATGTTAAATGTTAGAATACCTCATTATAAAAATTATGTGGGCAACTTAATATTGGTTAAAAACTTACTCCAATAATTATTTAATATGTGCGCATATGAAGTCTGACCTGAAAGTATCGAGCCAATGTGAATATAATTAAAACAGTTTTCATGTCAGATACTCTCAGGACAGAACCTCGTATTTTCTTATAAGCCATTTCACTTTAAAACAGCTCAAGTCATCTTCATATGCTGTTCTGTTTATTTTATTTATGCTTGGGATGGGAGAGGAAAATCTTTTTAAGCAGAGCTACTGTGAAAAATTTAGATAACACCAAGCTCTTCCTTGTGAACCAAAGAATGCCTAGTTTCTTTTAAAATATACAATTACAAAAGTAGCTAAAAAACTCTCATTAGTCCCTATATATTTCTGAGATTATTCGCTTCTTTTGGTTTCATTATTCAAGTGAGTAATTATACATGTTGCTTCTCTGAGTGGAAAAATACACGTATTAACATTTACTGATCTTTTTACTCAACTTTAAAAGTGGAGTAATAATTTTAAGTCATAATTATGTATTCTATATGAAAATGTAGACTTGTGAATACTGTAACTGCATGAACGTGTATTCTTCTGTAGCCGTGGTATTGGTGGTTAATTGGCAGTGAATTCTTCTAGCTCTAAATTTTTAAACATGAGGTATTTAGCAGAGTGGGATCTGAAAGTGGGCAAGGTACTCTTTTGGGTTGGGGCCTGACCTTAAGAACTTACATGAGTGTTTGAAGGAAGAGTCAGTAGAGGCTAGAGATGAAGCTGAGAATGCCTAGGGAATGAAAGAAGTAACTTTTTTCTTCCTCTCTTCCCTCATTCTCTTATTCTGCCAAAATTTGAACAAATGCTGGGGAGTCACTGGAAACAACCTGTGATGCTGCCTTCCATATTTCTTCCTCTTTATTCTGCCTTTAATCTTCTCCTCTCCAGGTAGTTCATTGACTGGGGATGTCAGATACTAATGTCCTGGGATGGAAAAACAGGGAATTTGCTTTTTTCTTTCCTCTTCTGGGGCTGCTCTTCGTTTTTCCCCCCAATTTTCCTCCAGCTACAGAAGACTGGGTTGTTGAGAAATGGGGCAATAAATTTGAGGGGTGGCAGATACAGCATCAATGGAATAGAGAGAAAAAGAAGAGGAAATCACTCACTCTAGCAAGTAATAAGAAAATGTGTCTGGGCTGACCAGCTAAGACCCCTCTTATGACTTCATAAATGGCTATTTTTGAAAATAATAGAATTTAGGAGAGTAGAGGGACTAATCTCCTTAATTTATTATTGGTCATTAAAATTTTTCAAATAATTTTGTTTTAATTTTTACAGGTAAAAACAAATTACAAAAGAAATTCTTATATTCTAAAGCACTTTGCTTTGCCTTCTTTAAGCTATTAGTTGGCAAAATACTTTCAAAAAAACAACATCACATAACTACCATGTGTTTCTGACTGTGGGTTGCATTCACAAGAAAACAGTACACAGACTCTTTCTATTACATAAATATTTTTGCAGTTAGAAGCTGGCCCTCTAGATTATGTGCTAAGAATTGGTTGCTAAATACTACAGTAGTTGGCTCAAATCTCAAATTTTTTTTTTTTTTCATTTGTATTTTGCATTGGCTCTCCATAAAATCCAGCATTTTTTTTTTTTTGAAAGCAAAACAAAACAAAACAACAGCTCTTCCATTAATTTGTGTGTATTTTAATGGAAATGACCCAAATATTTTATATTCTTTTCATCCTTGTCCTCTGTAAATAAGGAAGCAGAACAAAACAAAACAAAACAAAACTCGGTACTTATAATAGCAGGCTTTTTCATCTGTTTTTAAAACATGTGCTGCTATTCTTCCAAGTGTTGTTTATGCAATTTTTAGTTAGTCCTTTAAAAATTAAAAATATATTTTGTTCAAAAATATAGACAAGGCTCTCAGAATAATGCTGGGTAGGACTCCTTCCCCCGCCACCATTAGGTATTTCAGCTTGATGGAAAAATGCCTTAAAATATATGTATGTGTGTGTGTGTGTGTGAGAGAGAGAGAGAGAGAGAGAGAGAGAGAGAGAGAGAGAGAGAGAAAAGGTTAGACAACTCTTCATTACTCAATCATTTTTCCCTTGTTATCCTCATCTCAAGGCATATAATATTTGATGAATTCTGCCTTGTAAATTTGAAACACTTAACAATAATGAGGGACAAGTGTCAAAACAAACAAAAGCGGAAGCCCTCCACCAGCATCATTTCTAGGGTGACTATTTTAAGACAACGTTCATTTGGCAACATAAGCTACCTTCTTTTTCCTTTCATGTAGAAGATTTGAATTAATAATCTGGCACATTAGATACGGTATGCTGCCAGTTTCACGGGGGAAAAAATGTAGCTTGAACCTTCAAAATATGGCAGAGATGATTCATTGACACCCTCAAGAAAAGTTTTCTGATATTGATTGCCTTTTTTTCTCTTGCCATGATAACTAACTGGAGAGACAACTAATCACATTAAAGAGAGATACAGCCCTGTGTGTGTGTGTATTTCTGGGAAGGATTTTTATATAACTCACTAAACCAAAAACCTTTTCTAATTTTATCTTTGTGCAAGGGTAAATCAAATGTGAATACAAGGGTATGTTACCGTGGGAAGGACACTGGACTTTCAGACAAGTCACTAATTAGGGAGAGATGTTCACCAAGGATCCCTGTATATCACTGTGTGTCTGACCCTGTGCATCAGTGCTGGGATCCCTTTGCTGAGCCAGACAGGAATGTTCCTTGCTCTTGTCTAGTTATGGTTAATGTGTAAAACCACTTATATTCTCTGGTATGGTTTCTTATTCTATAAAATGAAATGCCCACAGGTACAGTAGTGAACTAAATGGGCGCATGGGAAGATAAGTAATGTTATGAGAAGTAACAATTTTAAATAGGATGGTCTGATAAGGCTTTATTGAGGAAGTGGCATTTGGAGAAAGGAATCATGGATATTTTGAGAAAGAGAATTCGGGTAGTGGTAGCAGAACCAGCAAATGCAGAGGTGCGGAGGTCAAAGAGTACAGTTTTGTAATCCCGAAGCAAAGAGGCCAGCCTACCTAGAGTATAGGCAAAAAGTGGGAGAGGTCGCAGCAGATGGGGAAGAAAGGGAACTAGGATCAACCCTGGAAGGTCCTTTTAGGCCATTTACAGGGACTTTTGCTGTTACTCAAAGTTAGAGGAATATGAACAGAAGAATGATATGGTTTAAGTTTTAAAATAATCACAGGTGCCCTACCTGGAATAATTGTACATGAGAGATTATGTGGTTTTTCTTTTGGTTCTCTGTTTTGTGTTCCTAAGAAATGTTTTCTGCTTAATTACATTTTTTCAAAAAGAGAATGTTTCTATATGTTTGCTGTTAGATAATAAAAGTTGACCTAAGCCACATAAGCTCATATTCATGTTAGAAATATCCAGGACAATTTCAGTAAGTATATTAAATGATGGATTGGTATGTAGTTGATAATTGATATTATCTGGGTAATATGTTGTATTTATATTTTTTAGCCTTGGAGCTCTATTTTGCGGAATTGGAACTTCTTAGCTGTTACTCATCCGGGTTACATGGCGTTCCTCACATATGATGAAGTGAAAGCACGGCTGCAGAAATATAGCACCAAGCCTGGCAGGTGAGGTGTTAGGTAGTCACATTATATGATGTCATCAAGACGAAAAGCCCTTATGATTCTTTGCCAAGTAAGTAAATCAGTAACCCATAGGTTACAGGAACAGTAATGGTAATACACCCAAATGGCGTTGGTAAGTGGCTCCCTTAAGAGGATACATTGTGCTTCTTCTGGAACTTGGTGTTCGTAAAGCGAAAGAAATACTGTGTAATATGATCAATTTAGAGATTTAGTAAGTCTCAGTGTTCTGATTTTCAAATTAGAATAGAATATTAGCATGCTGTTTTCGTGTCCGTGTTTGTGTATAAAACTGTATCTATCAACAATTGAATCCAAAAAACAAACTAAGCAAATAGGAAGGACAGAGATAGAATCATGGATACAAAGAGCATTTTGGTGGTTGCCAGATAGAAGGAGGGAGTGTGAGGGAATGAGTGAAGAGGGGCTTAATAAGTACAAATAAGTAGTTACAGAATAGCCATGGCGATGTGAAGTACAGTATAGGAAATGGAGCAGCCAAAGAACTTACATGCATGACCCATGGGCATAAAGAATGGTGTGGGGATTGCCTGAGGGAGTCAGAGGGTACTGGGTGGAGGGAAGCAAAGGGGAAAATTGGAATAACTGTAATAGCATAATCAATAAAACATAGTTTAAAAATAAGGTGTATTTGAATATTGGCTTCATATTCATTTTAAAATTATTTTTCAAGACATTCAATTTGGCTCTATGATAAATACATAAATACATATAAACATACAAATATACATGAGGTCTGTCCCAAAAGTATCAGCTACACAAACTTTTAATTATATTGACATTGACTCCATACTTCCGGGTCAGACCTTGTAAACATACATAATCCATTGTTATAATCCAATCCAACTTTATGTCCATGAGAACTTCTGTCATACCCTCTGCTGCTTTATAGCTGCAGAATTTGTTTTATTTTCTAGATGATAAACCGAGTGAGATTTCACAGAGGTTTAATCAGTTCCTTTGACTCTGCCCAAGAAATTGCACTTCATTAATGGCAAACCTGGGATCAGAAAATGTCTCATCCCCTCATCTTATCTGGAAATGCATTAGGCAAATGCATTGTGCTATGGCAAGTGAAGTGCTGATATGGGAGGAATGCCAATGGGCACCTGTCCTCACACACTCGTTTTAGGAAGGATGCACCACCACTTCTATCTCCCTGAGTAGACTGATTTTCATAAAGGGGTCGTTTTGTTTTAGAAAGGACTTTGTTTCTTTTTTTTAAGTCTTCCTTAAAAATGGTGTTTGCGTGTCTTTTAACAAAGTCTTTTTAAGTACAAGCCAATATTGTTGATTTCTTCTTTGCTATAATGAAAAATTCCCCCTTTTTATATTTAATAATTTGTATATGAAAAGAATGTAGTGTGTGCAGAAAACAGTTTAGCTCATGTTGAAGTCTTCTGTTAAGATTAAGGAGAATTGGTTCTCATTGTGACAGTGAGAGTAGGTCAGATCTTTTGCATGTTGACAGTGGCTTAAATGAATCATTTTGTTTCATCCACGGATCTCTCAAACTAGCATTTTCCATAGATTTTACTGTCTAGATAGACATCAAAGTATCTTTTTGTTCCTGGAGTATGATTTGAAATGTGTGATGTGGTTGGAATCCTGCTACCTAACCAATTTTAACAGAGAAGTTATTTGGGAAAGTATTTTGTTCAATTCTGTAAATATAATAAGGAAACTGAGTTCCTTTTATGCTCTCTTGTTTTAAGATCTGGAGATAGTTAATGACAGTGCTGGAAGTAAAAGCCAGGTCCCATCACTATTGGAATAGTTTCTTAATAAAAAGAGTGCTCTTTGAAAAGGCTTCTTCCTATTCTTCCCAGCTTGCCCAGTAACAATTTATTCTACTAAGGTTTAGGTAAAGATGAAAGGTTTAATCTTGGTAAATTATAATATGTAAAATGTGATGGATTACTGAAAATATGTTTAGGAAAATGCTCTCAGTGAATAAATCAAGTAATTTTAATGAATATTTGCTTTATAGAATACCTGTTTAACTGGTCCATTGTCTTGGAAAGTTCCAACTCTGGTTTCATGGTAAAGAAAACAGCTGGGCCTTTCCCAAGAACACATGGGTTCCTCAGGCTGTACCTAATTTGGGATCTACTGAGCAGTCGTTAGTCTATGTGAATTTTTTTTTTATCTGATTAAGGATGCCAAGAAATGATAGATTGACATTCTGTTTTCAGGTTGTTTGGGAGAATGTTTTTAAACTTTTCTGAGAACTTCTTTCCAAGGGTTCCATAACTGAAGTAAGATTTTTACCATTAATAGGTCAGCCTCTTTGAGCTCTCTTTTTATTTATCCATTTTTAAAATACTTGAAAGAAAAGTTACTATTTTTAAATGATAATACAAGTTATTAACAATCAAAACTACATAATTTTTAAATTATAAAATAATATATTGAATTCCATAGTAGAAACTGGCTCAATTTCTGTCTGATATGGACAAGTTTTTATGTATTTATTTTTGCTTTCCAAGAATGATTGATGTCATAGCTGTTTCCCCCCACTAGCACTTTTATACAGAATGTGCTCTAATGGTAATAGCAATAGATTATTTGATGGTTTACAACTTACATTAATTTCTCTTATAACTGGAGATATTTAAATAAAATGATCATTGCTTCTGTTACAGATCAATATATGGAGTAGTAGAAGAGTATTAAATAGTTTAGAATAAATTTATATCAGGAATTCTAAATGAGTGTTTATTTTTTTGCTTTGAAAACTTAACAAATTGTGTAGTGTGTATACAGGGTGTGTGCAATCAGTTGGCAATAATGTTGCATCTCAATATTTCACATGCTTCTTATTTATTTTGAAAAACTATGTTTTTAAGGTTATGATTTAACATCATTATTTCAGATATCAGGTATTAAATTCTGAGAGCAACCATCATGTCTAAGGAACACGATGTTAGAGCAACTATAATTTCTGGACTATGTGCAGGGCAAACTGCTAAGAAAGTTGCGGACTTCAGTAACACCCCTTTTTGTACAGTTGACAACGTGAAGAAGGTGTATGATGCTGATCCTGATGTGGCCACACCAACAAGGAAGGTGCATAAGGTATACAAGGATTGCACAAGTCCAGATATTATACACAGATTCCAGGAGATCATCAATGAAGATCCAAGAAAGTCAGTGAGCTCCATAGCAAGAGAACTGCAGATGTTGGATGCAACGGGTTCACAAGATTATTGCTAAAAATATCAGATATAGAATGTATGTTCTTGAAAGAGGCCAGTTTATGACACAGCAGACAAAGGAAAGGTGCTTTGAAAAAGCAAGGAAACTGCTAACACAATTGAAAAATCTGAAAGGAAAAAGACCTCTGATTTTCTTCTCCAATGCAAAGAATTCTCAGCAGGACCAAACAGTCAACAGGAGAAACAATAGGGTGTCTATAAGAATCTTAATGAAGTCCCAGTTGTCTTGAAAGTGAAATTTCCTGCTGCAGTGATGGTGCTAGTTGTCGGCAGAGAAGGAGAAATCATGACTCTGCATTTGTTTCCACAAGGCTTGAAGGTCACTTCTGATGTTTTACCTTGACGTTTTGAGAGATGTAGTTATACCATAGATGAAGCAAGTCATAAATGGAAGTCACTTTGTCTTCCAGCAAAATGGTGCACCAGCACATAACACCAAAAAGGTGCAAGAATTTCTCATTGTCAATGTACCTGAATTCTGGTTAAAGAAAATCTGGCTGTCTAGTTCACCAGATGCAAATTCTTTAGACTATTACATATGAAGTATTTGTGAGAGAGAAGTTAATAAACAATCTCATTCCAATACAGAGGCTGTTAAAGCTAAGATTGAAAACATGATGATGTCCATGGGTAAAGAAAAGTTATTTAAAGTGTGCTCAAGATTCCTAAGTTGAATCCAGTCTATTATTGCAGCAAATGGAGACTTTTTTGAACAAATAAAAATAATAATGACACAGTGGACAAGGCGCCGGCCTGCGAACCCAAACGTCGCAGGTTCGATTCCCCAGCCAGGGCACATAACAAGGTTGCAAACCAAGTCTCCAGTCAGGTCTGTGGCTGGAGGCAGGTGAAACGCAACCATACATTGATGTCTCTCTTCCTCTCTGCCTCTCTCCCTTCCCCTCTTTCTAAAAACAATGAAAATAAAATCTTAAAAAAAATAATAATAATAATAATAATGACTATGTTTATGTATTTACATATAAGAATAAATTTATTTAAAAGTAAAACACTTTTGTGGTATGTTGTTTATTTTACTAAATTTTTGCCAATTTATTCTGTGAACCCTGTATACATTTGAATGTGATTAACCATAATTTTTTCATGTTTTACAGCTACATTTTCCGGTTAAGCTGCACTAGATTGGGACAATGGGCCATCGGCTATGTGACGGGGGATGGCAACATCTTACAGACCATACCTCATAACAAGCCCTTATTTCAGGCCCTGATTGATGGCAGCAGGGAAGGCTTGTAAGTGAAAAACTGGGTGTTGGGGTGTCAGGGCATATTCACAGGTGTGACAAGTATAGACAGCTGTGCGATGGAGAGAATGGACAGTGAGGCTGTGATGTAGACTTTTTGTTTGCTTGTTTTAAAGAATTTATTCATTATTTTCAGAGAGAAGGGCAGGGAGGGAGGAAGAAAGGGAGAGAAGCATCAATGTATGGTTGCCTTTCACCTGCCTCCAGCTACGGACCTGGCTTACAACCTGGTTATGTGCCCTGACTGGGAATTGAACCAGCAACCCTTGGGTTAGCAGGCCGGCGCTTATCTACTGAGCTACATCAACCAGGGACTTGTGGTCATTTTTTATTTTGAGAGTAATAAGTGGAAGCTCCTTAGTTTTTATTGTTTATCTCTTAAAATTGTCATTTTAAGACAATTTTAAGTTAATCTAATTATTTGAATTTAACTATTATAGCAAATTCCAAATTGAAGTGAAAGAGCTTATGTTTATCTTTTATAGGAAAAGAAGTTGCAACTTAAAAGTTGTTAAAAAATAGATGTCATAGAGGACAATGTTTGTCCTCTAAGTTCATTTTTCTCTGTTTTTTCTGGGTATAACACGAACATACGTATAGACTCTTCATTTAAGGATAAATATTTTTTGTTACAGAGTAATTTTAGTATGATTTGCCCTTTAAAACATTCACCATTGTAATAGTATATTCTTTATATATATATATATATATATATATATATATATATATATATATTAAAGATTTTATTTATTTTTCAGAGAGAGGGGAAGGGAGAGAGGCAGAGAGAGAGACTTCAGTGTATGTATGGTTGCTTTTCATCTGCCTCCAGCTACAAACCTGGCTTAGACCTGGCTTACATCTGGTTATGTTGCCCTGGCTGAGAATCGAACCAGTGACCTTTGGGTTTGCAGGCTGGCACGCCTTATCCACTGTGTCACCAGCCAGGGCATAATAGTATATTCTTAATTCTTCATTTATGCCATCTAGACCAGGAAGATACTGAACAAAATTAACCAATACTTAATGAATTGAGAAAATCCAGCAGTAATACTGTCATTTAAAAAAAATCTGAAATAGGTATATACCAACACACAATAAACTTTATTTTACAGAATTTCTTAGTAAAACTTTTAACACAGCCCGATGCCATTATTACTATAACTTTCATTTCTTATTTTACTTCTCTCTAATAATAGACCTTTTTGTTTATAAATCATTCTGTGTTTGTAGCTTGATTCGAAGTAAATGAAACATGGGTTTGTAACATTTTCTAATGTTAAATGTGTGTATGTGTACATGTATGTAAGTGTTGGGTGAGGAGAAGGCAAGGTGGAAAGAAAGAGAATGGAAAACTGGAGGATGGTAACACAGTACAAGTGTTTAAATAACTTCTAGGGGAAAACTGTGGACTTTAATTCCAATCATCTTTCTTGTGTGGTTAAGCATTATGTAAAATGATACTTTTTTTTTTTAAGATTTTATTATTATTTTTAGAAAGAGGGGAAGAGAGAGAGGCAGAGAGGGAGAGAGACATCAATGTATGGTTGTGTTTCACCTGCCTCCAGCCACAGACCTGACTGGAGACCTGGTTTGCAACCTGGTTATGTGCCCTGGCTGGGGAATCGAACCTGCGACCTTTGGGTTTGCAGGCAGATGCCTTATCCACTGTGCTACCAGCCAGGGCCTAAAATGATACATTTAACATTAACTCTGCTTCAGATGAAAGATGTAATAATTGCAAAAATATTTATATTCAATGTATATTGGAATAGAACATGAGGGACCATATAATAAATGTTTAATTTACTTAACAGACATATAGTAAGGGTATTTATTTGAAAATGGTTGCTTAGTGGCTGAGTCCATCTTTTTTATGCATTTCTTACATGAAAATGATTTCTAGATTTTAA
Source organism: Noctilio leporinus (assembly GCA_004026585.1). NCBI lineage: Eukaryota > Metazoa > Chordata > Mammalia > Chiroptera > Noctilionidae > Noctilio > Noctilio leporinus. The sequence continues at coordinate 234,679 of PVIW01001717.1, forward strand.
ATGTTTTAAAAATAACATGATATAATGGAAATAATGATAGAACAGGTTCTTGATATATTACATAAAAAATGAAATATCCAAGACTCTGGCTGGTGGCACAGTGGATAAAGCACTAGCCTGCAAACTCAAAGGTCACTGGTTCGATTCCCAGCCAGGGCACATAACCAGGTTGCAAGCCAGGTCTCCAGCCAGGTCTGTAGCTGGAAGCAGGTGAAAGGCAACCATACATTGATGTTTCTCTCCTTCTGTGATTCTTTCCCTTCCCCTCTCGCTAAACATAATAAGTAAAATCTTTAAAAAGAAAAGGAAATATCCAAATGCATGATTAAATAAAAAAGACTTTGATTAAATAACAATTGCAATGAAAACTTTATAGTAATAGAGTTTTGTTTATAATTTAGCTACCTTTATCCTGATGGGAGAAGTTACAATCCTGATTTAACTGGATTATGTGAACCTACACCTCATGATCATATAAAAGTTACACAGGTAAGGACTATTTGTGCAAATGTATTCATAATTTATAAGTATCTATGATAACTTTGACATAAATAAGATTCTGTACTTATACCAGAACCAGAATCATGTACAGATACTTAATGTGATAGATTACCTCAGGAAGTTTCAGTTTTTAAAGGAAAATGCATTACTTTTTCCATTTTTTAAATAAAAGTTTCTGCTATTAATAGTGTTCCTTTCAATATAATTTTGTTGTTTATTCGGGAAGATAGATAGATAATTCATAGGTAGATAGATAAATATGGCAGAGCCATAGGCCTAGGAAACTCCATAGCAGATTAGAATAATTATAGGCATTAGCTTTTAGAGTCAAATGAAGAAGTGAAGCCAATTGAAGTTAATACTTATATTCTTATAAACCCATTATTGGCAGTCTCCGAGATTACGAGTGGAAGTGTAACTTTATAAAGCCTTTCTTGAGGGTGATATTCAAGTAATTATCAAAATCTAAATAAAAATATCAACCCCTGGCTGATGGCACAGTGGATAAGATGCTGGCCTAAGAACCCAAAGGTCGTTGGTTTGATTCCCAGCCAGGGCACATAACCAGGTTGCAAGCCAGGTCTCTAGCCAGGTCTGTAGCTGGAGGCAAGTGAAAGGCAACCATACACTGATATCTCTCTCCCTCTCTGCCTATCCCTTCCCCTCTCTCTAAAAATGGTAAGATCTTCAATAAAGTGGCAATAAAGAAAAAGTATCTTTGACTCTAGATTCCATATATATGTCACTTGTGTATACACACAGATCTAGACACCAGGTGCTCACTTTAGCATTTTTAATAAAAATCAAAAATAAAATACTGAAATATTCTATCACAAGATAAAACATTACAATACTGTATTATACCATAAAGTCATTAGCAAGAGGATCATAGCCTCTCTGCATTTTATGCAAAAATGTTCTGTTTATGGAAAATTCAATTATGTAACACTTCATTTTGTAAAATTACTTATGTTCAATTTCTACAAGTAAAGAAATTACCAAATATGAACATAAAAATACACTGTTGAAATAAAAATTAAAAAATACAAAACTGGTAACTATTTTAACTGGGGAGGTAAAAATGTTTGGGGAGTCAGGGAGAGGATGAAAGGATCATTTCACATATAATCTAGTATTAAAATGTCTTACAAATTTTTGTTCTTTGTATAATGAAAAAAAAAATTATAGCTTTAAATGAAGATAATAATTTTTTATTCTAATTATTTAGATTTTAGTCCCAGTGGTCTTGATAGTATGTGAAACATGTTTGTTGACATGTACAGTTTATGGGCAGCTTTTAAAATTTAATATATGATTTCCATTTTTAATTATGTAGCAATTCTGTATTATATAATGTTTAAATGTAAAATATTTTATGAAATTCTTTTTTATAAGACCATTGTTTAAAACTATGTATTCAGGAATAGTATCATTTCTTTAAGTGATTCATAAATATTTGACTAGCTTACCTCTTATATTGCATTAAATTCTGCATCTAGGCTTTTTGACTTTTTTTTCAAAGATTTTATTTATTATTTTAGAGAGAGGGGAAGAGAGAGGGAGAGAGAGACGTCAATGTATGGTTGCCTTTCCCCTTCCTCCAGCTATGGACCTGGCTGGAGACCTGGCTTGCAACCTGGTTATGTTTCCTGGTTGGGAATCAAACCAGCGACCTTTGGGTTCTCAGGCTGGTGCTTTATCCAATGTGCCACCAGCCAGGGCTGCATCTAGGTTTTTAGCTTACAGTAATTGTTTTATAATTGCAGATTGGTCCCTTGGATGTCCAAACCGACATAAATACTTAATGTATTTTAGGAACTTCAGTGACTTATAATTTATATTGGGGTTACTTTAGATTTATATTTTTTCTACCTGATCCATTCTCTCTCTCTCTCTCTTTTTTTTTTTTTTTTAAAGATTTTATTTATTATTTTTAGAGAGAGGGGAAGGAAGAGAGGCAGAGAGGGAGAGAAACATAAATGTATGGTTGCCTTTCACCTGCCTCCAGCTACAGAGCTGGCTGGAGACCTGGCTTGCAACCTGATTATGTGCCCTGGCTGGGAATCGAACCAGCAACCTTTGGGTTTGCAGGCCGGCACCTTATCCACTATGCCACCAGCCAGGGCTTCCATTCTCTCTTTTTATCCTTAAAACAATTACTTATGTAGTCTATACATTTATTAGTATAGACACAATTTACACATGAATGTGTGGATGTGTAAGTATATATGTAAATTATGTATGTGTATGTATACATACCAATATTGTAAGTTCTTTTAGTAGATTAGGTGTTAAATATTGTCATGTATCCTACTCAGTACCAGGTACATAAATACTTGTGGATTAGAACATTGTCTTATTTAAGCATTTTATTTCAATAATTTTTTGTATATTAAACAACACTTTTTGTATTTTCTTTACATTCACCAATATATTTATATCTCCTTTGTAACATCTTTTATTGTTTGCAACATGAAAATTTTATGCTAAAAGGTTCTAAGCTAGTAAATCAGGAGAGTTTTAGTAGAACAATTTTTGGTTGCTGAGGTGATTAAGATTGGGAAAAGAGTATGCAATTTAGAATTAGAGATTTAGTATAGAATTTGAGAAAAATTTAAACTGATTAAGCTTCAAGTATTCTTTTTTTAATTTAATTTAATTGTTGTTGTTAAGTATTCTTTTTTTTTAATTCAGCATATCTTACTCTGTTTTAGAGATGATAATGACAATAAATGTGGGCCACTGTACTCAGCATGCAGGAAGGGCTCAGCAAATGCTGCCTTTCTTGCATTCTGGAGTTTCTGTAGCTATCTTAAGAAACATAATTTAATGTACATCCAGTATTATTTATATTCATATATATTTGTATTTTGCCTTATTACAGGAGTATGTGGCATTTACAAAGAAGATTATATTGATTTTATAAACCATAAGTATTGTCTTTTGTATCACTGTGACTAACCAAGTCCCTTTTACACACTTGCCAATGGAAGCTCAAATCTTTAAAAAAATTATTTTGTAAGCTAAATGACCAATTTATAACATATTCAAATGGCAACTTAACCCTGACATGATCAAGTGTGAAGATGTACTCTAAATCATTGTATTTGAGAAAATTCAGCATTAGTAGTTCATGCAAGAAATACATTAATATTACTTTTTTCCCACCCCCAAATTCCAGGAACAATATGAATTATATTGTGAAATGGGCTCCACCTTTCAGCTCTGTAAAATTTGTGCTGAGAATGACAAAGATGTCAAGATTGAGCCTTGTGGACATTTGATGTGCACCTCTTGTCTGACAGCGTGGCAGGTATAATCAAGGGTTAACGACCCACGTGAATGTCTCCCTTGTATTTCCTGTCAATGTTTATCTTTTCAGGTCTTCATCTTGATGATTCAGGAGATAATACTGATAAGTATGTTGTTTGAATAGTTGTTTAAAACACGTGCTTGAGTTTCTTTTATTTATATAATTTTTTCTTTGTTGAATTAAAAATTTTATTTAAAAATTTTTATTTTATGTCCATCACCATTTATTCCCCCCTATACCTCTTTCACCTCCACCCACTCCTCTCTCCCACTCTGTTACCACACTGTTGTCAGTATCCAGGAGTTCTTTCTTTTTTCCCCTCTTGGCTCAATCCCTCTACCTCCACCCCACCTCAACCCTTAAAGCTGTCAGCCTGGTTTATGCCTTTGTCTCTAGTTTGCTTGTTCATTTCTAATTTGATGTTCTTGCTATGCTTTATATTTTGTTTCTTTTGTATGTATAACGTTATAAGAGTCATGAGTAGTTCTGCTTGTATAACACTATTTGTTTCGGGAAGTCACTTATGCATGTTACCAGTTAACTATATTTACACAATTTGCTGCAGATCAGATTCTGCTTGTAAGTGGGTCAGATTCTTTTTGTTTGTTTGTTTGTTTATTATTTTAAAGAGAGGGGAAGGGAGAGAGGGCGAGAAACAACAATGTGTGGTTGCCTTTCACCTGCCTCCAGCTACGGACCTGGCTGAAGACCTGGCTTGCAACCTGGTTATGTTGCCCTGACTGGGAATTGAACCAGCAAGCCTTTGGTTTGCAGGCTGGTGCCTTATCCACTGTGCCACCAGCCAGGGCTAGATTCTTAAGCCAAGTAAACCCTAGTAGATAAACCATGTAATAATGTTCCAACCACTGCTCTTCTCCTGAGGAGGTAGGGTTCCTGTCTCTCATACATCTGTGGTGGTTCGGTAAGGCTGAACTAGAAAAATCAGACAGGAGATGTCTCCCACATGCTTATGATTCCCACAGAAACAGGCATTAAATTTTTCAGTTTGTGGAAGCAGAATCAAAGATAAACTGCCTGCCTCTCTCTAGACAGATGTTCAATAAATATAAACTGATTTTATATTAGTTAAATAAGACCTAGAGAATAAGAACTGGTTTCCCCAAGGGCTTTCTTATATTTAACTGTAATAAAGGGATTTTAAAGTGGATCTTTGGGCAGAATTTCCAATTTTGAGTACTTGGAATTCTCAGAATATTTTGATCAAACCATTTTTAACTACTGCTTAGCAGCCAGTATTGAAGTGAATATATTGATAGGGTTTAGAAAGCAAATGAGTAAATTTCCAGCCTTTTGTAAAAAATGCAGTTGGATATGGATATATATATATATGTAATATATATGTAATCAGCATCCCTACCCAGTTCTGAGCACTCCCAGGCCTGGATTTCTTTCCGAAGCCCTGGGCTTTGTCTGAGGAAGTGTGGCCTCAGAGGTGGGGGAGGGGAACACACACACTAAGGAGCCTTGTTACCTGTTGAGCTCATTACTCAGTAATAAATATAATGATTTTCACCTGTTCACAATCTTATAAAAAGGATCTTTCTTTGGAGATACTTAAAAGTAGATGTTGAAAAAGAGGAAGAACTAGGAAATTAGGAAATGAATTAGAATTAAGTTTTCAAAGCCATTCCTGAACTACTAATATCTGTGTTTACTCAGTTAAAATCATTCAACATTTTATACTTAGCTCTTTCTATACACATGGGGTTACATTTTACTTCAGTTTTTCCTTGATATTCTTGCCCTAACTTCCCTTTATTCCTTTGGGGTGCTGGTGAGTTTTTCTCAGTGTAGTAGTTGGAGGAAGGGGGATTGCATCAACAAGCTCATTCTCAATTTAACTTGTATTAGCAATAATAGTTTGCAGGCTTAGAAATGTCTTTTTATAAATGACTTTCAATAAATTTAGTTAAGCAGGTAAAAGACAGTTTCAAATGCCACGCTGACAAATAGCCAGTCATTATTTCAGTGTAAGTCTTGAATTGACAGAAATTAAATATATGTGTCACTCCTTTGGATAGACTATGCCCTGAGTGTGGTAGTATAGTTTTCACAGGTAAAAACAATGAAAATTTGCATTCCTCCCTAAAGAAAACTAGAATTTTAGGCTGGTATAAACTCACAGTCCTCTCTGCCTCCCTTGGATGACCGATGAGTTTCAGCCTCCTGCCTTGGAGCCCCTGTCTTGGAGCTCAAATGCACATGTTGCAGGACTTAGCATTAACTCGTAATTGGAAGTTCAGTGGGTTAAAAGTCAGAAGCTCCCATTAATTTGGCCATACCTTTGATTCATAAAAATTATTGTTTAGTGAAATAAGCCAATCAATTAAAGACAAATACCATATGATCTCACCCAATACAGGAGACTAATGAACAAAACAAAACAAACAAACAAACCATAGGCATGGAAACAAGGAACAGACTTTCAGTGTGCAGAGAGAAGTGGAGAGGGGGAGAAAGAAGCAAAGAAGGGGAGCAGTTTAGTTAAGGAACTAGTATAAATGACCCATGGACACAGACAACATGTGGTATTGACTGTGGGAGGGTGGGATAGGGGAGAGCAGTGGGGGGAAAATGGGATAAATGTAATACAACAATAATAAAGGTTTTTTTTTTTTTTTAAGTAATAGGATAAAAAAAGATTTTATTTTACTTTCTGTATACTTCCTATAAGAACTATCTTTTAAAACTTCAGGGCCAATGCTATATATTTTATTAAGTTTGTGAACTACTTGCAATAAGTATGCTATATGCAAAAGGCATGGGAATATTTCCTAGTTGTCATTGGTGTTTGATTATTCTTTGCCCTTTACATTGCCACAGCTTTTCTGTGTATTGCTGTGCTTTCTTCATACGGTGCAATTCATCTTGCTAATAGCTGATCAATTCCTTGGTTCACTTCATGATTTTTCACATTGATCAAATGGCCTTGTATGAAGGTATGTTCAATTTATTAATTGTTAACATCTGCTATTTCTCTGTTTGACGCTGCAGTACCTCTCACTTCTGTTTTACTTTTAGAAATTGAGGAAGTGATTATATTGCCAAGCACTGAAACAGTCTAAGTAGAATTTTAGGAGAAGCCATATAAGAATATAGTAATAAAATAGTAATTTGTTAAGTAAAGTAGTAACAAAAAATAAATTCTTTAAGTGCTCAGAGGCTGAAATAATAATCAAATCACACTCATGGCACTAGTAATTAGTTATTAATGTCTTAATCTGATCATAGAATTTTGCATGTAGATTAATAAAAAATATGCTGAAGAATTATTTCAGTATTAATTTTTAATTCTTCCCTCATAAGACAGTTCGTGATTAATAAATGTTTGTCTTATATATCTTCCTGTATTTGTATTTGTATTGTAAACATTTGCATGTTTACCTTTTTGTCCTCTATGGATTGTGGATTGCTTTACCAATTTTAAAATTCCTCTTTGCTGAAAGAGTATGCCACCTTCCTACACATTGGTAGTTAGTAAATAATTCTAATTATGTTATAGATTATGTAAAGGGAAGAAAAGGACTAAGGCTACATTAAATGAAAAAGAAATTGATACTGTAGATCAGTTGTGAAAAGCCCTTGTAATGTCTTACTTAGTTCTGTCCATTTCTCTTTTGAGAAGTATCTATGATCTTATCAAAAACTTCTCTTATGCTCAAAATCAGAATGAATCCTAAGACTTTTTTTTTTTTTCAATTTTATTTTATTATTTCCAGACAGGGGAAGCGAGAGAGGGAGAAAGACATCAGCATTTGGTCACTTTTCACCTGCCTCCAGCCACAGACCTGGCTGGAGACCTGGCTTGAAACCTGGTTATGGGCCCTGGCTAAGGAATTGAACGAGCAACCTTTGGTTTCGCAGGCCGGCGCCTATTCACTGTGCTACTGGCCAAGGCGAAATTTCTTTTTAGAGTAAAACAATGACTGTTTATAATTTTTTAATATATAGATATTTTTATTGTTGTTATTACATTCATCTCATTTCCCTCTGCTTTCTGCTTCCCACCCTCCTTATCCCCCAACCCCCAATCTATCCCATGTGTTGTGTCCATGGGTCATCGATGCTAGTTCCTTGACTAAACTGTTCCCCTTCCTTGCCTCCTTCTCCCCCACCCCCTCCCCACTACGCACTGAAAGTGTGTTCCCTTTATTCATGTCTCTGGTTCTGTTTTGTTGGTTTGTTTGTTTGTTCATTAGTGTCCTTGCTGCCTGGCTTATCTCATTAAGCATGATGCTCTCCAGTTCCATCCATGCTATCGCAAATGGTGGGAATTCTCTCTTTCTTTTTGCTGTGTAATATTCCATTGCGTAAATGTATCAAAAATTTTTGATCCATTCATCCACTGAAGGGTACTTAGGCTGTTTCCTGCACTTGGCTATGGTAAATAACACTGCTATGAACATAGGGGTGCTTAGGTTCTTCTGAATTGGTGTTTCAGGGTTCTTTGGGTATAATCCTAGCAGTGGAATTGCTGGGTTATAAGACAGTTCTATTTTTAGTTTTTTGAGGAAATTCCATACTGTTTTCCATAGTGGCTGCACCAGCCTGCAGTGCACCAGGGTTCCCTTTTCTCCATATCTTTGCCAGCACTTGTTTGTTGATTTGCTGATGATGGCCATTCTCACGGGTGTGAGGTGGTATCTCTTTGTAGTTTTAATTTGCATCTCTCTGATGGCTAGGGATGTGGATTGAGCATTCTTTCATGTTCCTGTGGGCCCTTTGTATATCTTCCTTGGAGAAGTGTCTTTTCAGGTCCTTTGCCCGTTTTTTAATTGGGTTGTTTGTCTCCCTGGTTGTACCAGCTCTTTATATATTTTGGAGATCAAACTCTTGTCTGAGGTGTCATTGGTGTTTTCCCATATGGTTGGTTCCCTTTTTATTTTCTTGATGTTTTCTTTAGATGAGCAGAAACTTTTCAGTTTGATGTAGTCCCATTTATTTATTTGTTCCTTTATTTCCCTTGCCTTGGGAGATATTTGAGTGAAAATTGTGCTATGTGGGATATCCCCAATTTTTTGCCTAGGTTTTCCTCTAGGACTTTTATGGTGGCACTGCTTATGTTTAAGTCTTTTATCCATCTTGAGTTTATTCTGGTGTATGGTGTAAGTTGGTGATCTGGTTTCATTTTTTTGCATGTGACTCTCCAGTTCTCCCAACACCACTTGTTGAAGAGGCTATTTGCACTTCATTTTATGTTCCTTCCCCCTTTGTCAAATATTAGTTGCCCATAGAGACCTAGGTTTATTTCTGGGCTCTCTATTCTGTTCCATTGATCTGTTTGTCTTATGCCAGTACCAGACTGTTTTGGTTACTATGGCTTTGTAATATAGCTTGATATTTGGTATTATGGTTCCTTCTACTTTGTTCTTCTTTCTCAGGATTGCTATAGCTATTCAGGGCCATTTTTGACTCCATATTAATTTTGAATCCTAAGATTTTTAAATCTCAAAATAGGTGACTCCTTTAAGTTATAACATTTTGATTTTTTCCACTTATTTTTGAGCCACATTATTTTACTTTTATTGACCACAATAATATAATGTAGAGGCAGTAAGACCGAGTTTCTTTCTTTCTTTAAAGATTTTATTTATTTTTAGAGCAAGGGGAAAGGAGGGAGGGAAAAGAAGGAGGGAAACATAAACGTGTAAGAGAAGCACCAATTGGTTGCCTCTTGCACCTACCCGACCCGGGCCCCTGTCTACAGCCCAGGCACATGTCCTGACTGAGAATCCTGTCAGCAGCCTTTCACAGAATCACCTGAACTTCACTGGTCAGGTCAAGACTCAGTTTCTTTTTATTGCCTTTTTTACACCAACAAATTAGTGAATTGGGGTACCTCGTTCAACTTTTCTCTACCCTGAAGAAAATTGTTCTTAGGCCAAGGTTTGAGAATTCCAAAGTGATGATTCATACATAGTCTCTGTATCTCACTGGGATGTTACTGACTAAAGGAAGCTTCAGTTTTTGAACATTTCTGCTTTTGGGCAACCTGAATATTTCTACATTTACATATAGGTTTCACATGTGGTGCTTGCTGCCAACCAGAAGCACTCTTGGCAGCTTTCATATTGTTGTATGAACAGCAGTGTTTACCAACCCTTTAAACATGTGATCATAAAAGGTCCCCATTACCGAATAAAAATGAGTCTTATATACTTACTACAGTTTGACAAACATGTTCTAAAATCCTCATATTGTAGCCTTAATGAGCTGCTCACTGGACTTAACCTAATTGATAATGAATAAGAACAAAATTATTGAGCATTTTCATAGTTCTGCCATATATTTGTCAAACAGTGTATCTAATCCTATAGATGTAATGGGAAATGTATGGGTATTAAGTCTCTGGATATAAGTTCATGTAGTTGAAATACGTTTCTTTTGCAACTTTCTCCTTATTTAAAATGGGACAGGGCTGGAATCTCTATTTTCTGACTTTAAAGCCAAGATGTTTGTTTTATATACCTATTTGTTTTTTCTTTGGAGAAAAAGTGAAGTTTGTAAACTTCATTATGCACAGGAATAATATTTTGCTTTTCCTCACTGGGATGGTAGTTTCAGGCATTGATTGTTTCATCCGTCACTCTCCATCATTCCAAACCCCCTGATCCACTTACGGATCATTTCCTTCGGAAACTTTCCTTAACCGGCAGCTTGTCCCTAGTTCTGTGCCAGCCTCTGAGCTAAGGACACTGAAAAGCAGCCCCTTCCCTCAAGAAGCTAAACCTAAACTGTAAGTTTTATAAAGGGGCATGGTATTGATCACTGCTTAAAATGAACATGAATCCTATTATCCTTCAAATTTGATTATGGATAACATGTTGTAAGATGTTGTTTTGTTCCTTTTCCTTACTTTGGTTGGCATGTTGATATGGAAAGGGTTTTAAAGGCTGTGTGTCTGCCAAGAAGCTCTGATCATTCAGTCCAAGTCCACTAGAAAATATTAAACCTTGACCATAAAACATGCCTGGGTGAACTTCTAGCAAGTCACTGTCCACCAGCATTTCCTTCTGCTTGGTGCCCTACTTTGTTTTCATTGAAATTCATTGGAGACTGAAATTTTCGGTAATTAACAGAACCCATAAGAAATGCACAGTCATATTTATGTCAGCTGTTACAGGCTACAAGTGGTAGCTCTTCAGTTGCTGTCACAGGGCCCATTAGTTGTGCCTCTGAAGAAGTGTCAGGTACTTTTTTCTCTTTTTGAAACATTTGTCATTTAATAAATTGAATAAACAAGCCAGGGTTTGCAAAGAATACCAAAGTTGAATCATCACCTCTCCAGAGGCATTCTTTGAAACAGGATCCTGCTGGGTGTGGCATTTCAGTTCCAGCTTTGGCAGTAAAACTCTGAGGGTTTCTTTCACTGCCACACTATTCCCTGTTATTAACAAAGCATTCATTTTCTTCTTCATCTTGAATTCTTTAGTATCTTCCTTTTTTGTAGTAGCATATGTACCAATGATATTGCAAGGTTAACACATAAAGCAAGGAATTGTTTCCATTCTGTGTTTTGTTTTGTTTTTCCCCAAGAATCTAGAAAATAGCTTTCTGAGCTCATGATTGGCACAAACTCAAACCCATGTTTCTCAAATATTGTTTTTAAAATAAAAATGGATACACATGTATCAATTGGATTTGCAACGTTGTTTTGAATTATTGCTAAGGACTTCAATTAAAAGTAAAATTAATCTTTTCCCTGTGATTATTTCTTTTGCATACTTTTTCAAAGTAATTTAAAGGAAAGATTTAGGAGTGTTCAAAATAGTGATTCATAAAAATGTCAATAGTTGAAAATCAGTAAGCTCTGATTTTAATAGGACATGTGTTTAAAGAGATTTATGAATGTGCTGTATTTAGTGAGGGTTGTCTGAGAAAAAAAAGTGAGTTCTTTAAGACAGGTGAGAAGCCAGTAATAGCACATTTAAAGCACTACGAAATAATCTTTTACTCTGTCTTCCTTGAAGAGCATCAATTCCTAGCCTCAGTGAAATTTTGTAACCTTAGTACTACAAATATTTGTCTTTAAGAATGTTACAAATTGGTATTCATGTCTTTGATCATCTGTTGTATCTTTTTGTATATGATAACATGTTGGAGCTCCTCTTTCACTTTGAGAATAAGATAGGGGCTACTTGAATTATCCAAAAATGTTGTTATAATGATGTCATGACTCTAGATGACAGAAATGAAAAGGGTGAGACAGATATGAACGAATAAAATCTGGTAGGTGAAATGCTTGTCTCTGAATCTAGTGACTACATTAAATAGACACTGTATGATGACATGTCTTGCTATACAATATCAGCTACTGACACTTCAGGCTAACAAGAGCCTTTAAAAGGTGATTTAAAGGTTGGCTCCATTAAATAAACTGTCTTCAGAATTCTCATAAACTTCATGCATTAAAGTTTTAAAATGGATTCTAGCCACAAATATTTCAAAAGAAAAGCTCTATGTTTTTTTTTTAAAAAAAAAACACCCTAAGGACTAATGGAATTAGTAGGACAAGTTTTGCATCTTCATATTAAAAGTTGAGACTTTTCAGTTAGAGCAAAGAATATTTATTGAGTATAGTAGCTTCTTTAATTTGAAACTTGCAACTTATATCAGATACTTAATTTAAACTGTTATAACATAGTGATAGTGTAGTGATGAAAGATTAAGATCTTAAAACAGACTTCGGGATATAATTTCTTATTCATTGCTGCTTAGCTGTGAGACCTCCCTCAAATTATGTAAACTTTGAATTTTCTCTTTGGGAAACTGTGAATTGAATAATAATTATACCTATCTCATAAGATGAAATGAGTTAACATGTGGGTAGTGCTTACAACAGTGCCTAAGATTTTAGTTATTATTCCTAATATATTTATTGATAATATCACTTTAGGAAGGTATATTTCTAATTAGTCTTAACTTACATACATTGATAATTCTGCAGTTTTAAAATTCATTTCATTACAAGATGGAGTCTTTATGGATATATAGATTTCAGATGCTAAGATATGTTTTCTTACTATAGTAAGAAACTATTGTTATCTTACTATATCTGTTTGTTCTTGAGAATATTTTTGTAGTCATTGTACCACCTGAAATTTATATAGCACTTTGGAAAACCTTGAATGAACTTACCTTACTTTATCTTTAAGATGCCCTTTAATATGTACATTCACTCAAACACTATAAGATGAAATGGTTTATTCAGTGTCACAAAGGGTGGATATAATATTTCAATCCAGTTGTCCTGATTCAGAATGTCTGAGCTCCTTTCCTGATTCGCTGTCTTCAAGGGCCTCCCAAGTTAACACTAGAAGTTCTAAGTCTAGATTCATTAACGTCTTCTCCCTTGCTCATCATAAAAGAGCACCAAAACCAAAGATCTCTCCTATTCTGGGTTATTTAGTCTAAGATAACTATTAATAATACTCATTCATACTTTTATTCTTTTAACAAAAGTTATTGAGTTTCTGTGGTAATTATTATGCTCTGAGAACTTAGGATGGACCCTGTGTACGCTGTGTATTTATGTATATATGTACCTATTTATGTATTAATTTCTAATTGTTTCATTTTTAGAAAAAAGATTTATGGTATCTTTAAATCTACATGAACCATAACAAGTCTATAAATTAGGCTGATGTAGAAAACACACCTGCACAGTAAAGGTGTAAAATGAACTGAAATGAGACTCATGAAGTCCTATGTATTCTTTCAGGCCTTCCATGTATATTTAGTGCATGTGTGAAAGCCATGAAATGTTTGACCTTAAGTTAAACTTGTCCTCAAATAATCATCCTGAAAGTAAATAAATTGTACTGCATGTGTGGTTTATTGTAAAAAAAAAAAAAAAAAAAAAAATTAAAAGAATGTATTTAAGATATAATAACTATCTGAACAATATTTAAAACAAAGAATAAGGAAGGTGCCCTGGTTGGTGGCACAGTGGATAAGGCACCTACCTGCCTGCGAACCCAAAGGCCTCTGGTTCGATTCCCCAGCCAGGGCACATAACCAGGTTGCAAGCCAGGTCTCCAGCCAGGTCCATAGCTGGAGGCAGGTGAAAGGCAACCATACATTGATGTCTTTCTCCCTGTCTGCTTCTTTCCCTTCCCATCTCTCTAAAAATAATAAATAAAATCTTAAAAAAAAAAAAAAAATAGAATAAGGGCGGTGACTGATGTTATGATGATAATGAGGTGATTCTGGTGATATTAGTAAAGATTTTTGCATGGGGTGTTATTAAAGACTGGTAACTTTTTAATTTTATTGTTGTTGTATTACATCCATCCCCTTTTTGCTCCCCTCTGTCCCCCTCCCCACCCACCCATTCCCCCCAAAGTCAATCCCACCTGTTGTCCATGTCCATGGTTCCTTTATACTAACTGTTGTCTAAGCTGCTCCTCTTTCTTGCCTCTGCCTCCCCCCTCCCCCAGATCCCTTTCCCCCTGACCACTGAAGGCCTATTCATTGTATTCATATATTTGGTTCTGTTTTGCTTGTTGTTAGTTTTGCTCATTATTGTCCCGTAATGGGTGAGATCATATGATATTTGTCCTTCACTGGCTGGCTTATTTCACTAAGCATAATACTCTCCAGTTCCATCCATGTTGTTGCAAAGGGTACAAGTTCCTTCTTTCTTTCTGCTACATAGAATTCCATTGTGTAAATGTACCAAAGTTTTTTGATCCAATCATCCACTGATGGGCCCTTAGGCTGTTTCCAGCACTTGGCTATAGTAAATAGTGCTGCTATGAACATAGGTGTACATAGGTTCTTATGAATTGGTGTTTCAGGATTCTTTGGGTATAGTCCAAGCAGTGGAATTGCTGGATCAAAAGGCAGTTCCATTTTTAGTTTTTTAAGGAAACCACTGTTTTCCACAGTGGCTGCACCAGCCTACATTCCCACCAACAGTGTATGAGGGTTCCCTTTGCCCTGCATCCTCACCAACACTTGTTGTTTGTTGATTTGCTGATGATTGCCATTCTGAGGGGTGTGAGGTGGTATCTTATTGTGGTTTTAATTTGCATCTCTCTGATGACTAGTGATGTTGAGCATTCTTTCATATGCCTCTAGGCCCTTTGTATATCTTCCTCAGCTAGTTGTCTGTTCAGGCCCTTTGCCCATTTTTTAATTGGGCTGTCTGTCTCCCTGGTGTTGAGTTGCATTAGTTCTTTATATATTTTGGAGATCAGACCCTTGTAAAGACTGGTAACTTTTTTTTGAAATTAATTTTTTCTATTTTTCTATCAATGTTCATTTGTTCTCAGGTTACCTAAATTATATTTATATTTAATGTCATTAACTTATACAGTGATTTTCAACCTTTTCATCTCATGATACACAAACTAATTATTAAAAATCTGTAGCACACCAAAAAAAAAATTTTTTTTTCCTGATCTGACAAAATATTGGTATAATTTTGATTCACACTGGGCTGGCTATTGTTGTGTTAGCTGTTGTCAGTTTTTATTTGACAGTCTAAGGGAGAAGAGGCCCATGTCCCTGACTAAACAGTCAGATAATGCATATTTTAAAATTTTTGCTGCACACCTCTTGTAGCACCCCAGTGCACCACGGCACACTAGTTAAAAAGTGCTAAATGATAGTATTAATGGCTGGCATATGTTTGAATTATTTTAGTATGAGCATATTACATAGTTAAGTTTCAGATAATCACAGTTAGTTAGTACCCACCATAACTTCTGTATTTTTTGTTTTGGGAGTATTTCTTATTGAGGAAGTGAAATCTACTGAGTCAGTTAGAATGGTGGAGTCCCAAGTACTTCCTCTTAGCATTCTCAGAATATGAATATGTTGAAGGCTAAGGGGTTATTTATTGATCTTTCTTTTTCATTAACATATGCCCCTTGATCTTGCATTAACTATGTATTGACAGAGACATTAGTTTAATTATTCAGGCTCAATGCTGATGAGTTATATGCCTACTGAAGCATTCTTTGTTTATAGTCAGTCAACCATTTAATAGAAACCAGAGCAGCATACCAAAGTGGCATTTGAGAATTTATAGTTAAACTTAATTTGCATGTGATAGTAGTCAGTTTACCGAGAAAGAGTGATGGGTGAAATCATATTACAGTAAACACCATTAAGGAGACACATTCAATGTGATGTGTTTGCAAATGAAAAAGGATATATATTGCAGCTATTTTTTCTTTTTTCATCTAGTAATATAAACTCAACAAAGATAAAGCTGTGATATATACTCATAAGACAGCTACTCTAACATATCACTAATTTGTATAGCATTTCAAATGGGAGAGAAGGAGTAGAACCTACATTGGGTTTTATAGTAGACTAACTGTTTCCAGTCATTTTCTTGTACCATCGAAACATTATTGTTGCCTTTTTCCTCCTTCCCTTTCCAAACTCAATCTCTTTAGTTGCTCTTTATTGGGAAATGGATAGCATAAACTGTAAGTCCTCCTTAACAACAACAACAACAATAAAACATGCACATTGACCTTGCAGGTTCTGAGAAAAGCCTTTGTCAAATACACTGGCTCACACATTCTAGTCAATGTACTCAAAATAGTATAACTTCAGTATTTTAGATTGAGTGGACTCATTTTGTTAAATTTAATTTTATTGTTGATGTATTACATCCATCCCCTTTTTACTTCCCTCTGTCCCCTTCCCCACCCATCCACTCCCCTCCCAAAGTCAATCCCACTTGTTGTCCATGTCCTTGATTCTTCCATACTAGTTCCTTGACTAAACTGCTCCCCTTCTTTGCCTCCTCCTCCCCCCTCCCCCCTGCCCACTGAAGGTGTATTAATTGTGTGCATTTTTAGTTATTATAATTTTATTATAGTTAGGTCTATAGAAATGTTCAATTTTTTAAGATATAGGTACTAAAACATTTACAGATGAATTTATGTAGTGCGTAGGATGTGTAGGTGACAACATATATTGAATATATACTTAAATTGGATGTTGCTATCAAAACATAAAGAGAAAGCTTTAGTTTTGTGTTAGAAAATATCAACGTTAAGATAGAAAAATTAAGTTTCAGTCACCTGTAAAATAATATTTAAGTTAGCTTTACCTACCAGGCCTGATCATGTGTGGCAGGAAACATCAAACGATTTTGCGTTACTGTGTCTGTTTTTTTCATCACTTTAATTCAACTATTTTGCCATTCAAGTTTCTTGCCCAAATTATGTAACGGTAAATAAATAAGGAATGTTGTAATTTCGTTACCCGATACAAAAAGTTTTAGTTTGTTTTTATTTTGAAAATTTCTGTGGCAATATAGATGTTCACTTTGTTAATCTGAGTGACACTGAGAAGAATAAACTGCCTACCACAGGATCTGTCACAGAGGGGTTGTTTAGTAATTGTCCTGTGAGAGGAGACTGGGAATGTTATTCCACTGCTGATCACAGGATCACTGCTGGGTAGATACTCTCCAGTTTCCCATCATACCAAGAGGATGAGGCAATCTCGAGTTAAGTACTGGTTTCTTTAAAGATGTTAGTTCTCTTTGTATCCCTTGTCTCACCTTTAAAATGGTTCTAATTCACCCATTTCTGCCTTTAAATGATTTTATGATTTTTACTATTTTAAAAAAATATTTATTATTTTTAGAGAGAGAGGAAGGGAGAAAGGCAGCGAGGGAGAGAGACATCAATGTATGGTTGCTTTTCACCTGCCTCCAGCTACGGACCTGGCTGGAGACCTGGCTTGCAACCTTGTTATGTGCCCTGGCTGGGGAATCGAACCAACAACCTTTGGATTCGCAGACCAGCGCTTTATTCACTATGCCACCAGCCAAGACAAATGAAATATTTTTAAAGGGAATTTTTTTTAATGAAATTTGATATATTGAACATTTATCATATATTTTGGCTTTCCGTTCTATTCACTATCTCTTCAAGACAGACCTTTCCCTACTAACCTAAAACCTTTTTTGCCACTTCTTTTTATATTAGAAAACTTTGACTTTCCCCTCTCCCCAGTACTATTTTATTTTAAGAAAACTCAATCATATTTTTGATTTTTGTGTGTGTGTTTGTTCAGGAGTCAGATGGCCAGGGCTGCCCGTTCTGTCGCTGTGAAATAAAAGGAACAGAGCCCATAATTGTGGACCCCTTTGATCCGAGGGACGAAGGCTCCAGGTGCTGCAGCATCATGGATCCATTTGGAATGCCGATGCTGGACTTGGATGACGATGATGACCGGGAGGAGTCCTTGATGATGAATCGCTTGGCAAATGTTCGAAAGGTAAAATTAGCCAACAGAGGTTTAACTGTGGCGGTGAGTGGGCATAAAAAAGAAATAATGCTGTCACAAATGCAGTATGACTGGGTGTGTTTTTAAAAAAATATTTGGTCATCAAAAGACAGGTGAATGTAGAAGTAATGTAGACAAATGATGAATTCATAGGCTGTGAAAGAACTGTGGGCTCAGGGTACACTCACCAGTTTTACCTGAGAGATGTTAAGAGCTTTTGTATTGAATTACGTGTTCTCTAAGACTGGCAGTAGGAGATCTGGAAGAAAAATTTAAGAAAGAAAATTACTAAAATTGGAAATAAACTGATCAAAAATAATCTTTGTTGAAGTTTAGAAGAAGTGTCCAATAAAGTTATTTTATTCCCAGAAAGTTAGCTTTTTGGCTACCAAGAGGTAACATAAGATTTACCTTTGTGCATATACCACAGTCTGTGGTTTGTTTATCAATATTGCCGACTCAGAAAACTGAGAATGGATGCCACTGCCCAGCTGTAGTTTATGTAACCAGACTCAATGAACCAGAGTCAATGAACCTAAAGTATAATGAGCAAGAGAGCTGGACTCTGTATCAAGCTATTCTCTCTACAGTAAGATATATGAAATTCAATTTATACCCAGAACTTCTCTGCTCTGAATATCAACGAAATGGCATTGAGTGGTATGTGGAAGGGCCTGCAAATACTGTGTGAAGGTGACCCCTTCCTCCTGACTCTAAGCAAGCATGGCTAATCACTCGTGGCACTTGTCCCAGCTGAGTTTGGACTTTGCCTACACAGCCCTGTAGAACCTCCACTGCAGTTCATTAGGATTTGGCAGGTAACATGAAACCTACTGCCATCTAGATGGAGTGATGATAATGTGTAATAACATCAGATCGTGTTTTCCATATACATACCCCTCCGGGAAGGAAACACTTGGTGCAGAGAACATATGTGGCTATTCAAATATAAATTTAAAATAATTAAAATGTAATAAAATATAAAAGTTTTATTTCTCAGACACACCTGACATATTTTAAATGCTTAGTAGCTACTTGTGCTGTGGCTACCATATTAAACTCTACAGATACAGAACATTTTCTATAGATATTGAAATATATAATGAAGATAGATATTACAAGTATCTGTTATCCAGTAGATAACTCTATTGGGCAGAGCTTTATTAGATCAGTCATGCAGGCTCTTGGTGGAAGAAGCTAGGTCTTGGTGCAAAAGATCATTCACTGAAGTTTAATGAACAGATTTCTACACAAGTTAACTCACATTTGCACTTGCATTGGCTTTTGTATAAAATTGCCAGTCAACATTAATAACCTAATGGTCTTAGATTTATCTGGATATTTGACTGACCTAGCACTGGAATCAGCAAATTTTGCCCTGTTTTTGTTTCTTTTTGTATGAGCTAAGAATGAGTTTACATTTTAAATGGTTGTATATTTAATTGATTGTATAAGTACTTACATATTTTATTGACTTTGCATCTTTTTTTGCAAAGCCTAAAATATTTACTCTGGGGCTTTTAAGGAGAAAATTGAGTCCCAGGTGTAGGGGACTGTAGGCGGCTGAAGAATGTTACTGACTGCATGGATAATAGGGAATGAGAGAGTGAGTTTGAAAAGCATACCACAGTTCAGGTAGTTTAAGTGACTTAGACGGCAATCTTTTCTAGCTAGCAAAAGGGCATTTTGATTTTCTTTACTAAATGGAATTTCTCCTTTTAGTGATTCATGTCAGGGAAGGGGAGCAGGGCATGAGGAGTAATTCTTTCAAGAGTTGTTTGCTTATTGCATGGGAGGAAACAGTATTTACCCATATGATTTTGGAAAGTGTTGCAGTCTTGGCCTGTTTTACACGGAATTAGGTGAAGTGTGATCTTTGTTCAGCTTCGGCACTGACAAATGAAGGGGATAAGTGGTGACATAAAGTGAACAGAAAGCTGAAGGGTAACTCGAGTGGTCTGCCCTGATCATCTTACCACTCTAAGGCCTCGCATGTTTTGTTCTCCCTGGACTCCAGGGAGCTTTCTGTCAGGGAGCAGAGAGATTTTCACATTAATCTTCTCTTTAGTTTATGCAAAAAAGAGAATGGTACTTTCAGACATTATTATTCCAAAAGTCCCACTTAAGTGCCTTAGTTAGCAGTCAGTAGTATCATTTAATAAAGCTTTCACTATAGTCAGTATTATTTCTGTACATTCCTATGACAGATTTTGGAAAACTTTAAAGAAGTTGGAATTTTTTTTTAAGTTGAGGAATCATTTGAATTAAATATGTTTATGTGCACTGATCTGCCTCTAGTCGTTTAAACAAATTGTCAATTTTGTTTAAATATTCAATATTTATTGTTTTATATTTCATAAATCATTGTCATTTAAATTTCAGTCAAACCTAAATTTCAGTGTAGATATAAGCATCAGTTCCTTTTGAATAAATAGCAAAAATACTGCTATGGCATTATGTTCCTATAATACTCTCTATGTACTTCTATTTCAGTAGTTACACTAAGTTTTAGTGTAACTAAAACTGACACTAAAGAGGACAGTCATTAGAAGACTGTCTTCTCTGTTAGACTATTAATTCTTGGGCCTGTGGTCAGTGGTCTGTCTTTGTGTTCCCTGGCACCTAAACACACTCAGGGTTATTTACTAAATGAAATGATAAATGCACATGCATGCTTGCATGTTCTTTGAGGACAGTGACCTGATCTTACACTTCTTTTTGTCTATATTCCAATCCAAAGACTGAGTATATATGTATAATATGTCAAATTACAGGCTTTATTCAGTTCTGATAGCTAAGTTTATAGACAACTATCACATGGTGCTTTTGACATAATAATACCTCTTCTCCCGGAATTTTCCTCTTCTACAGTTCTTTATTAATTTACTTTTTATTGATTTGAAAGAGAAAGAGAGGGAGAGAGAAACATTGATTTGCTGTTCCACTTATTTATGCATTCATTAATTGACTTTTTTATGTGCCCTGACAGGGGGTCAAAACCTGCAACCTTAGGGTATAGGGACAACACTCCAGGCGACTGAGCTACCAGGCCAGGGTACCTCCTTTTTGTTTTTTAAATCATTCTTTTGCCTCATCCATTTTATTATTTTTTTTCTTCCCCTTTTTTTACTGTATGTTTTCCCATTACCACTGAGTCCCCTTATACCCCCCACTTTGTCCCTATCCGTGAGTCCTTTTTCCTTTTTGCCCAATTCCTCCGCCTCTTACTCTCCCTCCCCTCAGCTGTCATCCTGCTATGAGTCTCTTTTATGCTTGCTTAGTTTAGTTTATTCATTTGTTTTAAAACCATTTCAGTTTCTCAATTTCATCATTGACTATCAATCATTGTCCAGCCAAATTCAAGTTTTTGTTCGCTTTTTAAAAATATTCATCTTGCCCTGGCTGGTAGCACAGTGGATAAGGCGCCGGCCTGCAAACCCAAAGGTCGCAGGTTCGATTCCCCAGCCAGGGCACATAACCAGGTTGCAGACCAGGTCTCCAGCCAGGTCTGTAGCTGGAAGCAAGTGAAAAGCAACCATACATTGATGTTTCTCTCCCTCTCTGCCTCTCTCCCTTCCCCTCTTTCTGAAAATAATGAAATAAAATCTTAAAAAAAAAAATTCATCTTTCTCCTATTTTATGAACAGGTTGATGACTATTGTGGAAGCTTTCTAACTATCTTAAGCGTATTTCATTCTTTCAATTAGTAATGCTTCCATCATATCATACAGGACTGAGTTCTTTATATATTCTTTTTGTATATTTTATTGATTATGCTGTTACAATTATCCCAATTTCTTTTCCTTTTGCTCCCCTCTGCCTTCCAGCAATCCCATCCCCCTTAGTTCATGTTCATGGATCATACATAAAATTTCCTTGGCATGCTTTTTAACCCCTGCACCATTTCCCCCTTTCTCCCCTTTCACCCTCCCAGCTGATAACCCTCTAAATGACCCCCATACCTATTATTCTGATCCTCTTCTGGTTGTTTGCTTAGTTTGTTTTTGTTTTTATTTTTTAGATTCTGTTGTTGAGTTTATTGTCACTTTAATGTTCATGGTTTTGATCTTCTTATTTTAAAAATAAGTCCCTTTAACATTTCATGTAAAAATGGCTTGGTGATGATAAACTCCGTTAGCCTTATCTTGTCTGGGAAGCACTTTATCTGCCCTTCCATTCTAAATGATAGCTTTGCTGGATAGAGTAATCTAGATTGTAGGTCCTTGCTTTTCATCATGTTGACTACTTCTTGCCAGTCCCTTCTTGCCTGAAAAGTTTCTTCTGAGAAATCAGTTGATAGTCTTATATGCATCCCTTTGTAGGTAACTTACTTTCTGTTGTTGCTTTTAAGATTTTATCTTTACCTTTAACCTTTGGCATTTTAATTATGATGTATCTTGGTATGGTTCTCTTTGGGTCTAGCTTGTTGGGGACTCTCTCTGCTTCCTGGACTTTTATGTCTATTTCCTTCACCGAATTTTGAGAGTTTTTCATTATTTTTTCACATAAGTTTTCAATTTCTTACTCTTCCTCTTCTCTTTCTGGCACCTTTATGATTTGGTTGTTGACATGTTTAAAATTGTCCCAGAGGTTCCTAAGACTCTCCTCATCTTTTTCAGTTTTTGACTAGATATGTTTCAACTCATTGATTTGAAACCTGGTTTTTATTCCATCACCATTAGGTTCATGTGAATTTTCTTTTGTTTCACTTAGCATAGCCTTTACTTCTTCCCTTCCATGTTTGTCATACTCAAGCATATCTGTCAAATCTATGAGCAGTTTTATCACCAGCATTTGGAAATCTGCATCTGTTAGGTTGGCTGGCTCCTTGTGGCTTAGTTCTCCCACTGGAATCTTGATCTTTCCCTTCCTTTGGGCCATACTTCTGTGTCTCCTCAACTTGACAGCCCCCTGTGTGTGCCCCTGTGTCTTAGGTAGAGCTGTTGAACCTCTTCTGTTGTAAGGGGCAGAGGCTTTCCTGTTTATCAGAGACCGAGAGACCTGTTTCACCATGTTGTGGCACCATATGTAGGGGAGGGGTCCAAAAAGGAACAATGCTGCTTGCTCAGTGCTCGCACCTTTTCCCACTAATTAGAGGGACTCTGCTGAAAAGATGGGGAGTTTGTTTCGCCACCTAAATCCCCACTGGTTTTCACAGTCAGTTGCTAGTGCCACAACTGAAGGTACCATCACTACTGCCATCACACCCCAACTTCTGTGCCCTAGCTCTCCCTCTCCTACATGTCTGGTTGAGTGTTTCTTCTTTATTTCTTTGTTGGGCCTCCCTTTAATTTGCTTTGCTTTTCTTTTTTTTTTTTTTTTAGTTTTGAGTGGATATATACCTTCTCAGTTGTGAAGGGAGATAGAGTATGGCTACTTATGCCTCCATCTTGGCTGGTCTTAACATATTCTTTTACCGTGGTGACACCACACAGCAGGAGTTTATAAATTGTAGCACACTAAGCAGACATTATTATTATAAGTTAATATATTTATCACCTTTCTTGATATAGGCTATTTCATGATTTTAACTAGATGTTTTATTTATTTATTTATTTTTAAAGATTTTATTGATTATTTTCAGAAACAGAGAGGGAGAGAAACATCATATATGGTTGCCTTTCACCTGCCTCCAGCTACGGGCCTGGCTGGAGACTTGGTTTGCAACCTGGTTATGTGCCCAACTGGGGAATTGAACCAGTGAACTTTGGGTTCACAGGCTTGCGCTTTATCTACTGTGCTACCAGCCAGGGCAGAAGATGTTTTAGATTTAGCTTAAAGTTGTATAATTGTCTGCATTTTTTAATGAAAGATTTTATTCGTTATTTTCAGAGAAAAGGTCAGGGAGAGAGGAAGAAAGGGAGAGAAGCATCAGTGTATGGTTACCTTTCACCTGCCTCCAGCTATGGACCTGGATGGAGACCTGGCTTGCAGCCTGGTTATGTGCCCTGACTGGGACAAGCGACCTTTGGGTTTGTAAGCCGGTGCCAGTCTCCTGAGCCACACCAGCCAGAGGGTGCCTGCATTTTTAATCTGTCAGAATTTCTAGGGTGATTGGATCTGATGTGAGCCCTCAAAGGAATTACAGTGTGTGTGACTGGTAAACTCACATCCTTCTCTCTGGCTTCAGTGAGATCAGAGCTTAGAACATTGCTAGTTAGAATTTTGTATCATTTTGCCAAAGGTATAAAGAGGCATCTAATAGTTCCTTAGCAATTAGGTTGTTAGAATCTATTCCCCAGGGACATAAAATTACAAGCTAAATAAGTAAATAAAGATTTGCATGCAAAATAAAAATGTGGACAAACTGGCCGTGATATATGAACCCATATTAATTCCTTTGGTCTTAAACACTTTATTTTATTTTTAAAAATTGTACATAAAACCTAAGTGAATTGCCATATAAGAGCAGAAACTGGTATGGCCATAGGTCAAGGGAATTATTTTGCTTGTTTTTACATTCTGATTGTTGCTGTCATCAATTAAAATACACATTACTCATTAAAAACTTAACATATTACCATTACCTAATTCTTGCTTTTCCTTATAAGGGTAAATAAAGGATCCATAATATTTCTCATCCTGAGGGAGGAGTTTATGTGTACAGATCAGTGTATTTGAAGTGTTTTTAAAAGAGCCTTTTTTTAACATGACTTAGATTCTCACCACTGGGCTTGAGCCTATGCTGGAGCAGTAATGACAGAGTTATACAACAAAAGTGAAATACAGGAATAAGAATAGACATTCACAACGTAGAACATGATTCTCCACTTTGGGCAGTTCTGGTTCCTAACGGTGTTCAGAAATATGTGGGAACATTTTTGGTTTTCACAATGACTGATGGTGGGGGATACCACTGGCATTTAGTGGACAGCGCCAGAGATTTGAAACATCCTGCAACCTGGGGGCAAGGCCACCCGGGAGAATCATCCTGACCCCCTGCCATAGTCCTCACTTCCCCCACTGTGCACACAGATCAAGTCAGGGACGACAGGGAGCAACCCAGAGGCACATGTTCACGTTTGCCACTTAACACTGTTAGGTTTACTTAAAGCTCTCTGTGCAAAATAGTAGCATTTTCTTTATTAGTATGTGATTAACCAAGCAAAACATAGCCTTGTCCAAGTGCTATATAATGTTATTGGGGATCTTGAAGATATCGTCATGTGTTCTGCAAAAACACTTTGAATATGTAGTAATTTAGGAGAAGCAAGCACTTGAACTCATAGTTGGTCGGCCTCCTGTGGTGGGCTGTACGCTGCTGGAGGTCAGAGGTCACTCTTTGCTCTTCTTGTCATTATCAGAAGCTTGCAGAACATGATGCATAGTATGCCGTTGAGAAATTTTTTTCGTTCGTTTTTTAATGAGTGATCAGTGGTGATGCTCTTCCTAACTGTACTTTGCTTAAAGCTCTGGTTCCTTGCACCCATTACTGAGTTCATGTTCTAGTTTTGCTACTTAGTTTCTGTGTGCCATGCATTGCTTATGTACCCCCCTGTGCCTCAGAGGGCTGAGAGAAAATGAGTTGAAAACCGTTGAAACAGTGCTAGTACCTAGTAATCAATTGTTATTAACATTTTTATATGGTACTACTTATGACTCTGGAAATATTGCTGTATTCCTGAGAACTAAGTATCAGTAGTTTTGAGATGTTTAGGGGAGTATTTTTTCTTTTAGATACAGTTATCTATATATTGTCCTTTAACAAGAATTAGATACAAAAACTATATTAGCTTGGCAAGCAGTTGGCTGTATTTTCTAGTGTATCAATATCTATTCATGGTTATGACTTCATTGCAGAGCCTCATTGAAATAATGGACTCGAAACCATCTTTTATGTTTAAAAGTCAGAGAAAATGCAAAATTGCCAACATGTCAGCTGCAATTACATATTAAGGACTAAATAATTTAGATTAGCTCACAAATCATTTTCTACATACATAAATTGAATTGGTTAAGTATTCTCTAAAGTAGTAACTAATTAGTACTTGCTTATTCAAATTAGCCATACTTAATATTTTGTAACAATAGGGGTTTCACATGACAGTGTTTTTCAGTGACTGAAGTATATTCCTTTAATTCTCAGAATGTTCTTGACATTTTTACATGTCGCCCTTACCTGACTTCTCAAAATTGGTTTGCAGCTGAGTGAACGAAAAGGTCAGAAGAAGCCACTACAATCAAAATGACAAACTTCTTGAAACTTACATTTTGCTACAAGATTTAAGGGGAGGTTGTGTGAAGAGAGGAGAACCACTGATTTAAGTTGAAATCACATATATTTGAATCAGGATGCAAAATTCATAGAAATGTTTAAAGTAAAATATTAAACTTCAAAGAATTTTTAGTGTTATGGAAATGGGTAACCTGGAGATTATGTCCTCATAAAAGGTACTTTGGGGGAAGCAGCGTTAGCTCTGTGTTGTTAACAATGTTCACCCTGTTAACAGAGCTGTGCCCTTGGGGTCATTCCACTTGTGCAGCCTTGTGCACTTCTTTAAAGTAGACTAGTGCAGTTTACTGACCCCCCTCCCTGTCGCACCTCAAAGAGAAGTCAGCTTTTACTTTTTGTCAAGTATGTTTCAGTTTTCTTGTTCTTTGCTTCTGATTTGTGGTATCTAAAAATTTTGAGAAGTTACTAGTGAAACATGAAAGATAATTTAAATAGTAAACCTCCCCTGACACACAAGCACATATCCGTGTTCTTAATAAAAGTAGAAATGCGCCTGCTTTTCCTGACTACAAGGAGAAATGCAGCCAAATTCTCCTCTGTTCTGCTGAGGGAACTTTTGGTTGGTGGTGGTTTTGCTTTGTTTTGTTCTGTGTTGTTTTGTATTTTAAGATTTTCAGTGCACATTTAGAGCTTTTAGAGCAGGAAAATTGATGGGAACATACAAATTTCTCATGCATCTTCTGTCCTCATCGATGCATAGCCAGTCCCATGATCAACATCCCACACCAAAGTGGTATGTTTGTTACAATGGGGGAACCTATATTGGCACCTCATTAACATCCAAAGTTGATAGTTTAAATTAGGGTTCACTTTTGGTGTTATTTGTTCTGTGAGTGATACATAGACATTCTAGGATCATGTTGGGTATTGTCACTTCCTTACAGATCTTCTGTGTTCTGCCTGTTCCTCTCCCCTACCCCAGTCCCAGCAACCCCAGGGAGATCTTTTTAATGTCTCCCTGTTTTTCCAGAATGTCGTATAATTGAAATTGTATGGTATGTAACCTTCTTGGATTGGCTTCTTTCACTTAGTAATAATATGCATTTAAGATTCCTCCATGTCTTTTCATAACTTGATGTGGGTCATTTCATTTTAGTACCAAATAGCATTCCATGGCTTGGATGTAGCACATTTTATTTATCCACTTATCTACTGAAGGACATCTTGGCTGCTACCAAGTTTTGTCAATTAAGAATAAAGCAGTGATAAATATCTGCATGCAGGTGCTTTGTGTGGACAAAAGTTTTCAACTCTTTTGAGTAAATACAAAGGAGTATGATTGCTGTATTATATGGTAAGAGTATGTTTAGTCTTTAAGAAACTACCAATACAGTATCTGTATGATTTAGCATTTCTACTACCAGGAAAGAAGTGTTCCTTTTGCTCCACATCCTCATCACCATTTGGTATTGTCAGTGCTTTGGACTTGGGCCAAAAAGGTATACTGTGGTATCTTATTGTTTTAATTTATATTTCTGTCATGGCATATGATGTGCAATATCATTTCTTTATTTGCCATCTCTATATCTTCAATGAGGTTTCTACTAAGGTATTTGTCCCACTTCTTAATCAATTTTTAGCTTTCTTGTGAATTTTAAGAGTTCTTTGTATATTTTGAATAAAATAAAATTTTTTATTAGATGTGTCTTTTTTAAGATTTTTAAAATTATTTTTAGAGAGGGGAGAAGGGAGTGAGGTAGAGAAGGTGAGAGACATCAATGTATGGTTGCCTTTCACCTGCCTCCAGCTGGGGACCTGGCTGGAGACTTTGCTTGCAACCTGGTTATGTGCCCTGGCTGGGAATCAAACCAGTGACCTTTAGGTTCACAGGCTGGTGCCTTATCCACTGTGCGGCCAGCCAGGGTGAGATGTGTCTTTTCTAAATTTTTTTTCTAATCTGTAGTTTGTTTTTTATTGTCTTTTGAGAGCATACATTTTTAACGTTAGCTATGTTAAAACTATCAACTATTTCTCTCATGGATCATACCTTTGTTATTCTATTTAAAAAGTGATGCAACCAAACTCAAGGTCATCTATATTCCTCTTATGTTATCTTCTAAGAGTTTGATAATTTTGAATTTTACACTGTTTGTGGTCCATGTTATTTTTTTGTGAAATTGTAAGATCTGTGTCTAGATTAATTTTTTTGCATGGGGATGCCCAGCTATCTTAGCATTATTTGTTGAAAAGACTACCTTTGCTCTATTGTATTACCTTTGCTCCTTTATCAAATATCCATTGACTGTTTTTATGTGGGTCTATGCCTGGGCTCTCTGTCATGTTGCATTGTGGTATTTGGCTATTCTTTGTTATACCGCACAGTCTTGGTTACTAAGATTTATCCTAAGTCTTGAAGTCAGGTAGTGTCAGTCCTTCAATTTTGTTTTCCTTTCACATCCTGTCGGCTATTCTGGGTCTTTTGTCTGTAGAAACTTTAGAATCAGTTTGACGATATCCACAAAATACCTCTTAGGATTTTGACTGGGGTTGCAGTGAATCTACAGATGAAGTTGGGAGAACTTTTCTTTTTCACTGAGTTTTTCCCTAAATTCCTATAAATTGAGGTTTTTGGAAATATGACTGTGGATAAGCAGGAAATTATTGTATTGTTCTCAGACTACATTCCTCGCACAAGCTTCCAATTATTATCTCAAGGAGGACAATGGTACAGATACTGCAAAATGTATGAATAAAAATCATTTATACTTACCCTATAAATTATATATGGGTCTGTGTTGTGTAAATATTTCTGTAACGGATACCTTCTGAATAATATTCTGTATAGGCTATTTTTTAAAAACTTCAGGTTTTGTTATGTTCACAAATTAATATAAGAAAAGAAGAATAAAGTAATAGAAAGAAAAATAGAATATCATATTTTTGTGATAAAAGTTTTATAAGTGCTCTTCATTAATTTTCATGCATTCAGAGAGAAATGTTGACCTTCTAACAACCCTTCTTATTCATATAATACATGCATGCATCTATCTGTTTTAGATATGAGAATTCATTAAGTGAAAATCTTGTTAGAAATATTATAAAATTGACTTTGCTTATCTCTGGGATTGTCAGAAATCTCATCTTATTAGTAATTGGAAAGGTTTTCTCTTGTCCTGTTTTTATTAATAGCCTGACTGGTTTGAGAATTCTTACCAAATGTTTTGCCATTTCCATAATAATGGATCTTATTAAGCTTTTATAAAATCGCTCCCTAAAAGATATGGATAAAGTAAAGAGTGACTAAACTAGAATGAGTCCCTGATTATTATTGGTAATTGCTGAG
Organism: Noctilio leporinus; assembly: GCA_004026585.1. Taxonomy (NCBI): domain Eukaryota; kingdom Metazoa; phylum Chordata; class Mammalia; order Chiroptera; family Noctilionidae; genus Noctilio; species Noctilio leporinus. The sequence goes on from PVIW01001717.1 coordinate 264,292, forward strand.
CATGCTGAGACAGGCTTTTGACTGTTTTACATTTTGGACCTTTTTTCACAAAATTTTCTGTTTAAATTACAAATTTTGATCTCTTTATTCATTTTGGTAATCATTAGTATCCTATTCTAAGTGCTAAGTAATTCTGTAAATTTTGTTAGAGAAATGAAGAATAGCACTTACACATTTCAGGAAGCAAAGATTTATGAATAGTTATGTAGACAGAAAGGAATCAAATGTAGTCTTTAAAATTTCTGGAGCACCAGGATTCCACTTTGTTAAAGATGTACTCATCAGCTACTAATAGTAAAGAACTTATGAGAAATTATTAGACAAGGATGCTGGTATGCTGGTAATACAGGTGCCCAGCTTTTGTATTTCATTAGGATTTGAAATGAAAAAAAAGACAATTTAAAGTTCTGAAAGCAATTGTATTACTAGAGAAAAGTGAATATTACCTAAAATCAGGGTAAAGGAATAGAATTATACAAATCAGCTATTCTGTGACTTGAAAGCAAGGTTCCATTCTTTGCAACTGTTGCATTTACCTCCATGTATAAATGAATTTTAATATTTTGCAATAAATTCTGTCCACATCCTATTGGCTATATTTTGCTACTTAACTTTTGCATAGGTTTTTTGTTTTGTTATTCTAACAAAGAAAGGAATTAATTTTAGGCATTGGCAAAAAGGATAGGATCCCTTTAAGAATTCCCTTGATTAAAAACTGTTTATTGCACTAATTAAATTATATCTATTCATTAGAAGATTAAAACCAGAAGAGCAAAAGTAAAATCTCTACCATAAAATTAGAAAGTAAACTTTCTAATTTTAGAAAGGGAAAAAGTATTTATGACAATTATAACTTATAGAGGCTTACTACGCTAATATATAAAGAGCTCACTCACATCACTGAGGGGTAAATAAAATAATATGATAGATAGTGGGACAAAGAACATAAAATGCTAGTAACCAAGAGAAGAAAAACACGTGGCAAACAAAAATGAAAAAATTGTAACGTACATCTCCCTAAACTCATGAATCTACTCTTACTCTTAAATTGCTTCTCCTATTATTATTTTTTTATTTCTTGATTTAAGACATTCTTTAAAAAAACTAAAAATGGAACTGCCTTTTGATCCAGCAATTCCACTACTTGGACTATACCCAACGAATCCTGAAACACCAATTCATAAGAACCTATATACACCTACGTTCATAGCGGCACTATTTCCTATAGCTAAGTGCTGGAAACAGCCTAAGTGCCCATCAGTGGATGATTGGATCGAAAAACTGTGGTACATTTACACAATGGAATTGTATATAGCAGAAAGAAAGAAGGAACTTGTACCCTTTGCAACAACATGGATGGAACTGGAGAGTAATATGCTTAGTGAAATAAGCCAGCCAGTGAAGGACAAATATATGATCTCACCCATTGCAGGACAATAACGAGCAGGACTAACAACAAGCAAAACAGAACCAAATATATGAATACAATGAATAGGCCTTCAGTGGTCAGGGGGAAAGGGGTTGGGGGGAGGGGAGAGGCAGAGGCAAGAAAGGGGAGCAGCTTAGACAAACAACCTAGTATAAAGGAACCATGGACATGGACAACAGTTGGGATTGACTTTGGGGAGGGGGACAGAGGGGAGCAAAAAGGGGATGGATGTAATACAACAACAATAAAATTTAAAAAAAAAAGACATTCTTTAGATCAGTATGCAAAAATAAAAATACTAAATTCAGTTCTAGATTTATATGGTAATAGTCAGTGTTAATAGCTTATAACTCAAGCAGCATATTTTTTAAAGATTTTTTATTTAATATTTTTAGAGTGAGGGTAAGGGAGAGAGTCAGAGAGGGAGAGAGACATCAATGTATGGTTGCCTTTCACCTGCCTCCAGCTACAGACCTGGCTGGAGACCTGGCTTGCAACCTGGTTATGTGCCCTGGCTGAGAATCGAACCAGCAACCTTTGGGTTCGCAGGCCAGTGCCTTATCCACTAAGCCACCAGCCAGGGCTTCAAGCAGCATTTTTATTTGATTTTTGAATGTATTGTAAGAATTTAGTCTAGAAATATCTGTTTAAGTATTTGATTTTTATCGCTATTGCTTTATTTAGGCCTGATAGAGAAATTAGGGAAGACAAAAAACAACAACAGGAAAAAAAGAAGGGTAGAAACATTTAGTTTAACGATATCTTTAATAGAAATCTAATAGAAGGAGCAAGCTTTAACTGGAGATATAATAGTATATGCCACTTCTATTGATGTATCAGAATAGTCAGTATCTGTAACTGTCATCCAAATAAAAATGAAACATTTTATAGAAGCTTTTATGTTATCATACTGTATTTAATCTTATTAACCCATAAAGTCTCCACAGAATGAATAAACCTCATCTAAAAGAAACAATAGCAGTCAGTAGATAGTGATTTGTGTAAGACTACATGGTATTTTAAAGTTCTAGCTGAATATAGGAAATATGTGCATATGAAGTCAAGTTTACAATTATATGGTTTTCTTTAACAAAAATAAAAACCTAAATTTTTATCATCAGTTGACCTGAGAACTTTATTTTGACAGCCACATTTGACATTCACATTCCAATCAAGTATATCTCTATCAACAACATGCTGACCTGTTGTTATTCAAGATTTAAATAAATGTTTTTCTACTCTTCTACTCAAGATGTTTTACGTGCATATCTTAAGTGTATATATATATATATATATATATATGTGTATATTTAAAGATTTTATTTATTATTTTTCAGAGAGAAGGTCTGGGAGGGGAGGAAGAAAGAGAGAAAAACATCAGTGTATGGTTGCCTTTCACCTGCCTCCAGCTACAGACCTGGCTGGAGACCTGGCTTGCAACCTGGTTATGTGCCCTGGCTGGGAATCGAATCAGTGACCCTTGGGTTCACAGGCTGGCATCTTATCCATTGAGCCACCAGCCAGGGCAATAAATATTTTTATACAAAATAGGAATGGTAGTGATTATGAGGAATACTAGTTAGCACAATTCAGAGTCTTAGAATGTAAGCCTGAGAATTGGTTCCAGTATTTGTTGTTGTTTTCCCCCAACAACTCCCTGTACCCCTTATCGAAGAAGAGAAAATAAAGGACCTAAGTGACTTTGGTATGAACACTGGATCTGTGGAAGAAGGGGCAGAGTGAAGGGCTGAGGGAAATGTGTGTGGAATCCATGTAGAAAATAATAGAAATCAGTAGACTGAAGGTGACTGGACACATCCCTTCATCACATCTTGGCTTTAGAGGTATTTGTTGCACCTGATGACACCCTATAACGGAAATTCAATATAGTTTAGAAATTGAAGATCCTTAAGAGACCATTAACTATTCAAATATTATATACAAAGAGGTGTGGTTCAAAGAAGAAATAACTTGGATCTACATTACACCCATCTATTTTATTTCTCTTTATTTTCAGAAGGGAAAAATGGCAAACTGTTTATCCCTTTCTGTAAGTTCAACTGATAAGTTTTTTAAATTTAATCTTTATTGTATTTTTCTCATTAACATTTAGTCCCCTTATACCCTCCTACCTGCAGCAGTCACCACACTGTTGTCCATGTCCATGACTTCTTTCTACTTTTCGCTCAATTCCTTCACCCCTAACCTCTCCCTTGCACCCAGCTATCATCTGCTGTCTCTCTGAGTCAGTCACTATTTTGCTTGTTAAGTCAGTTGGTTCATTAGGTTCCACGTTATGAGTGAAATCATACGTTATCTGTCTTTCTCTGACTGGCTTTTTGTCACATGACGTAATATTCTCCAGGTCCATTCATATGGTATTGCAAAGAGTAAAATTTTCTTCTTTTCCACCGCCGAGTAGTAGTCCATTGTATGAATGTCCCAGAGTTGTTTAATCTACACATCTACTGATGGACACTTGGGCTGCAAGTCACGTATCTTGGTGACTGTAAATATGCTGCAATGAGCATAGGGGTGCTAGTGTTCTTTCATATTAGTATTTTGGGTTTCTTCTGGTATATTGCTAGAAGTGGAATCTCTGGGTCAAAAGGCAGATTTATTTTCATTTTTTTGAGATGTCACCATACTACTTTCCATAGTGGCTGCACCAATTAGCATTTCATCAACAGTGCAAAAGGGTTCCCCTTTCACTACATTCTCACTAGCATTTGTTTGTTGTTTTATTGATGATAGCCATTCTGACAGGTGTGAGATGATATCTCATTGTAGTTTATTCTCTGATGATTAGTGATGTTGAGCATCTCTTCACATGTCTGTTGACAATCTGTATGCCCCCGTTGGAGAAGTGTCTATTCAGGTCTTCTGCCCATTTTTAAATTTGGTTGTTTCTTTTTTCCATTTTGTTTGTTTGTTTGTTTATTTGTTTTTGGTATTAATTTGTTAAGTTTTTTATAAATTTTGAATATTAACCCCTTATCAGATGTATCAGTGACTATATTCTTCCATTCTGTGGGATTTTTTTTTTTTTAAGATTTTATTTCATTATTTTTAGAAAGAGGGGAAGGGAGAGAGGCAGAGAGGGAGAGAGACATCAATGTATGGTTGCATTTCACCTGCCTGGTTTGCAACCTGGTTATGTGCCCTGGCTGGGGAATCCAACCTGCAACCTTTGGGTTCGCAGGCTGGCACCTTATCCACTGTGCTACCAGCCAGGGCCCATTCTGTAGGATTTTTAAAAATTTAATTGATGATTTCCTTTGCTGTGAAAAAAACTTTAGTTTGATGTAGTCCTGTTTGTTTATTTTATTTCCCTTTACTTGGGAGATATATTCAATAAAATACTGCTACAAACAATGTCCAAGCATTTGCTGCCTATGTTTTCTTCTAGGATTTTTATGGTTTTATGTCTAACACTTAAGTCTTTGATCCATTTTGAATGTATTGTGTGTGGTATAAGAAGAAGGTCTAGTAGTATTTTTTTCCATGTATCTGTCTAATTTTTCCAATACCATATATTGAATAAATTGTTAGCCCATTGTATGTGCCTGATTCCTCTGTCAAATATTGATGGAATAGAAAAGCGTGGGTTTATTTCTGGGTATGCTACCCTGTTCCATTGATCTGAGTCTGTTTTATGCCAATACCATGTTATTTTGATGACTATGGCCTTACAATATAGTTTGATATTAGGTAATGTGATTCCCCCAACTTTATTCTTCATTCTCAGGATTGCTGTTGCTATGTGGAACTTTTGTGATTTCATATAAATTTTTGAAATATTTGTTGTAGTTCTTTGAAATATGTCATTGGAATCTTGATAGGAATTGCATTGAATCTATAGGTTGCTTCAAGTAGTGAACATGTTAATTATTTTAATTCTTCCTGTCCATGAACATGATATGTGCTTCCACTTATTTATGTGTTCTTTATTCTTCACTATCTTTTAATTTTCCAAATACAGGTCTTTTACATTATTGGTTAAATTTATTCCTAGGTGTTTATTCTTTTTGTAGCAATTGTGAATGGGATTGTTTTTTCAATTTCCCTTTTTGTTAGTTTGTTATTGGCATATAAAAATGCACCTGATTTCTGGTTATCAATTTTGTATACTGCTACTTTGCTGAATTCATTTATCAGGTCTAATAGTTTCTTGGTGGACTCTATGTATAGTATTCTGTCATCTGCAAATAATGACATTTTTACTTTCCAATTTTGATACCTTTAATTTCTTCTTGTCTGATTGCTGTGGCTGGGACTTGCAGTATTATGTTGAATAAAAGAAGGGAAAGCAGACATGCCTTGTTCCTGATCATAAGGAGAACACTTGTAGTTTTTGCCTATGATTATGAGGCTGGCAGGGGTTTTCATATCTGTCCTTATACTTAGGTGTGCTCCCTCTAATCCCACTTTACTAAGAGTTTTTTTTTTTTTTTTTTTTTTTTATCATAAATAGGCGCTGGATATTTTATCAAATGCTTTTTCTGCATCTGTTGATATGATTATATGGTTTTATCCTTCATTTTGTTCATATGTATTGATTGCCAGTATTGTACCAACCTTGCATTCTCAGAATAAATCCCACTTGATCATGGTATGTGAGCTTTTTGATGCATTGTTATATTCAGTTTGCTTATATTATGTTGAGGATTTTAACGTTCTTGTTCAGCAGGGATAATGGCCTATAATTTTCTTTCTATGTAGTGTCTTTATCTGGTTTTGAGTTAGGATAATACTGGTCTCATAAAATGAGTTTGGGAGCCTTCCCTCCTCTTGAATTTTACGGAATAGTTTGAGAAGGAGAGGTGTTAGTTGTTCTTTGAATGTTTGGTAAAATTCACCTGTGAAGCCATCCGGTCCAGGGCTTTTGTTTGTTGGGAACTTTTTGATTACTGCTTCAATTTCACTAGGTATAATCTGTCTATTTAGGTTCTTCGAGTCTTTCTGGGTTAGCTATGGGTGATTGTATGTTTCTGGGAATTTATCCATTTCATCCAGGCTGTATAGTTTGTTGGCATATAGTTGTTTATAGTATTTTCTTAGAATCCTTTATATTTATTTATTTTTTTAATTTTATTGTTGTATTACATCCATCCCCTTTTTGCTCCCCTCTGTCCCCCCACCCACCCACCCATTCCCCCCAAAGTCAATCCCACCTGTTGTCCATGTCCATGGTTCTTTTATACTAGGTTCTCGTCTAAGCTGCTCCCCTTCTTTGCCTCTACCTCTCCCTCCCCGCTACCCCGTTCCCCTGACCACTGAAGGCCTATTCCTTGTTTTTATATACTTGGTTCTGTTTTGCTTGTTGTTAGTTTTGTTCATTATTGTCCCGTAATGGGTGAGATCATATGATATTTGTCCTTCACTGACTGGCTTATTTCACTAAGCATAATA